>VUQK01001983.1:3980-27378 GCA_015106715.1 Bujurquina vittata
GGGGGGGGGGGGGTTGATAATCCTGCCATCTTAATAACATCATAGCCTTAAAGACTTTATCTCAAGGTTACCTTGTGATTTTTTGGGGGAGAACCCGTGTGAACATAGTAAAAGTTGACTGTCCAGAGCTACGTTGTTGTCACAGTTCAGGTTGATATTTTTCCCTTGTTCAGCGTGAACAGAAGGATATCGCAGCTTAACAAGAAATTATTTCAACAGTGAAATATTACTTTAGGACACTTGCAGATTTGGCTCTCTTGAGGAACTTGGAGAGAAAAAAAAATCTTGACTCTCAGTGTGAGTTAGATAACCTCAGCTCACCCCAGGCCAGCTAAGGATAAACAGCCGTGAGTGGGGATCCGGATGTGCAGGGCTTTGGGGGCGGCAGGGATTCCTGGAGGCCACAGCGTTCGGGCCAGGGAAAGTTTGGCTTCATCCGAGGGTCGTCATGTTTGAAGTGCTACCCATCTGGACAGAGAGCATGGGAAACCGCACCACTCACCTTTTATGTCCCAACCTCATCTTCCGACCGGCTGCCAGCATGAGGTCAGAGGTCAATTTTGAGAGACAGATTCACGATGGGCTAGTCTCCACCTAATTTGTCTCTGTCTGAATGGATGGAGTGATAACAGGGTGAGTGTACAGAAGTGAAGATGGAGGAAGAAGAGCAGAGATAGTAAGAATGAGGAGGAAGATGAAAAGGGTAGTGACTAATTATAGCGTGAGCGCTTACTGTATGCATTCATTCAGGAAGGAAGAGCGATGTTTACTGACTGCGCTTTCCAAGTATGCCCGACTTGTCCGGTTGTTGAAGCCAGAGAAATGATTGGAGGCTTCTGCTGATAGTATGGGCAGGAAGGAAAGAGAGTGAAGGGAACAAATAGTCTCCTTCGATGTAAACTTGTCTTTGAGTCAGTAGCGGTCTTATCTTTGGGGTATTCCCTCTGTTGCCTGTTATATGAGGGGGAAGTGATGGTGTGGAAGACCGTTTGGGTTGTTGTTTGACTTTGAGTTTCTCTTCCCCTCTGAGTCCCATCTGCTTAGGCAATCACCCTCCCAGGTGCAGAGAAAAAGGGCGGGTAAGGGGGGGGGGAGTCCAGCTGACCGAGTGACTGAAACTGGGAGAAAAGAAGGAGCTGAAGAATGGACAAAACACAAGCATGGTGACAGACTTCAGCGGGAGAAATAATGGTTGTCAGTTTGGTGTGGATAGAAATCTGGACAAAAGTGTACAATGAAAAACCTGAAATCCTTCGTTAAATGTGACATTCATTTTCTCCCCTGACGGCACATAATGATTTTCCAAAGGTGATAAGCGTCCCGGGCCCCGCTGTCCATATCTAGCCGAGTGACAGCCAGATAAACAGGGCAGCTATGGTAATTGGAGGAAGTGGAGGGAGGAAAAAAAGCTGCTAAGTGGAATGAGATGAAATTGAATGTGATGGTCTAGTTACCCTCTTGGCAACGCCCAGGCACATTCTCCCCTTAGAGCTGATGCCCCCCCCTCCAACATCCCGTCGAGCCTGCAGGGAAAGTGTGTGTTTTAACTGTGTGAATGTGGAGCTCGGGGTTGTGTTACGGAGACAGGGGGTCAGCCAGTGTTGCCAAAGGGGGGTAAGTCTTGAGGAATGGTTCAGGTTTGTGGAGGTTCATGCAGTCATGCTTCTATGTATACATAAATGCCTTATCCAGCCTGCAGTCCTGGTGCCAAAATGTTAATGTGGAGAACATTATTAGGAAATCTCAGCCTCACTCAACACCAACTGTTCTCTGGTTGCAGGCGCACCGTATTGGACCTCATCAGCAAAGATGGAGAAGAAGCTGCATGCGGTGCCAGCTGCCAACACAGTCAAGTTCCGCTGTGCTGCAGGAGGCAACCCGAAGCCCAAGCTGCGCTGGCTTAAAAACAGCAGGCCTTTCCGCCAAGAGGACCGCATGGGAGGGTATAAGGTAGGATAAACACCAATGCATCAGAATTTTTATTACAGAATGTCAACTCACTTCCTTCTCTGGCTTTCTGTGCTGTGGGTCTTGTGGCCATTTTGTGAATTGACTTACAAAGAGAGCCTTCTCCTTACAATAATTCTCTGACTGTCCTTTCACCCCTTTTCCACCCTTCACTGGAGAGACGGGAGGAGAGTAGACAGAGGAAACGAGGGCAGGGTTTCTGGTGTGAAATTGGAATTGCTCATCCGTGCGCCTCTTCTCACCAGGATACTTTGCAGAGGCTCTCACTGTAACTTGAAATGGTTCCATACCCCCAACAATTAGAAACGTAAGCCCAGGATGTAAGGGTTAAATGCTCCTAAACAGTAAAGCACAGAGAAAGCAGGTAGCGTCAGGTTTGAAATGAGTTCAGATTGTTGAGGGAACTGAATCAGGGAGAACAGGTTTAGGTTGGAGACTAGTAGTGATTCCACATTGTTATTCTTGTGACATTAAATATGATTTACAAGCACTGTTGCTGAGCTTGTCAACATCTAAAGTTGTGCTGTGTAGGTTGATACCTGAAACTCACCTTTGATTCCATGTCTGGTGCTAGTCTGAGCTTTGCTATTTGGATTACAGTCTATTTATGTTCTTTCCTTTAAATTCCTCTGTTGATCTCTCAAAACAAGCAGCATTTACTGTATACGTTAGAGCCCTACTGATGGCATGTATTAATATAATGCAAATGGACATTTCTGAAGCTCATTTCTGAAAAGACCCAGCGATGCTGAACGCGTCTGAGGCTCCTGGTTAATGACTGACGGTTTATGAGGAGACACATCTCGCTGCCGGGAAAGTTTAGGAGCAGATTAATGTTGACGTAGCTGCTAATGTCGCTTCCCTTTGGCTTTCAGCACGCTCATTACAGCACGGACAAAAAAGCAGCCACGACGTGACGGAAACGATACAGTCAGGCTGTCGGATGCATTGTGGGCAGTTCATTTCTCTCTTTTTGTCAACAAACGTGGGACAAAAGCTGTACCTGAGCCCAGCCCTGTAGCATAATCTCTCCATTGTGTGAAATGTAGGCCCTGTACAAGCAGTAGCTACAGTCTCCCTTCAGTGTGCCGATGGAAACTCTATTGTTAACTCACACCTGCTGATGCCACAGGGAGGTGAAACTATTTTTGCAAATAGTTATGAATAACTGTATGTTTTTAAAACAGCTTTGACTTCAAGGATGAGGTTGACTACATGAAACAGCACTGATTGACAGAAGGGGTAGACAGTTAACATGGAAACATGCGGGACTCTATTAGGTGTGTTTGTAAAAGATTATATATAGTTATGCTTTTCTGATTGCACTTTTTTGAACTCTGGGAGCTTAGAATGGAAAAAAAACTGAGAAAAATTGATACAGGATAGTATCACCACAGGGACACCAAATATCAACATTTTATTAAATGAATTAAAATTCTCTAGGAATACTATGAACAAAAAGGCTCATCTCATGCACCACCTATCACAAATTTACATTTAATTGGCTCAACAAAAAAAACAAAAAAACATCCAACACACACTTAACTTGACAAAGCTCCCTCCTCAAAGGGGATTTTACAGTTTGCCTGATAGGATGCAACCTTTCTGCAAACAGTTGCAGTCTGACTGCAGTGACACTCAGAGAGAGGTGGAAGGTTTGCAAATAACTGCTGTCTAATTTGTGAATGCAGACTGATTGCCAACATGTTGCCATGAGTCTGAATGAGTCACTGAGAACAATGCGAAGGGACTCGACCGGCTGCCAGCTGGTTGTATTCTGGTTATAGTCCTATAGAGAGGAAGGTTGCTGAGCGATATATGTTACATATTATATGTTATTCCAATACTCAGCATATTGTATGTTTATACATTCAAAATCGCAATAATATCATATTGTACGTGAAGTATTGTGATAATATTGTATTATGGTGTGTCTGGTGATTCCCACCCCTGCAGTCTTTGCAATCTGAATGAATAATAAAAACACTGTGATGTGGGAGAGTCATTCTGGGAACATCAGTCTGTCAGCCTGAATATTGTTTGCCAGCACGCTGCATCACCTGCTTTCTTTAACACTTACAACCAAATCCCATCTGTCGCGTTGTTTTCAAATTCCTCTCATTCAGCACCAGCTCTTGTTATCTAATCTCTGCTTAGTGGCTCAGTATTTAATGTCATACATGTCATATTAATGTGTGAGTTTCTGTCTGTGCATAACAAGAGACTGCTCTTACACCCAGGTGCGTAGCCAGCACTGGACCCTGATCATGGAGAGCGTGGTGCCATCGGACAAGGGCAACTACACCTGTTTGGTGGAGAATGAGTTTGGATCCATCAACCACACCTACACCCTGGACGTAGTGGGTCAGTACTATGCACAAAACACACACTCAGGTTTAAAGTGCACCTGTGAGGCTAACAAAGGAGGGCTGGAGGAAGGGGAGACGTTCCCACAGTGGGAATACTGTGTCTCCTGTGGAACTGCCAGGTGCACTTTAGATGCAGGTGGAGGTCAAGGAGGGCTGCCAAGTGTGTCAGAGCTAAAGATGAATATGTCAACAGGTTTAATATAGTTGTCAATAATTTATATTACAATATTTCTTTTGTTCAGTCAAACAGTTGATGTGTTTTAAACTAATTGAAGCATTAGTATATTTGCAAATTCATAAAAAATCTTTCTTTCTTTTGCACAGACTTAAACAAATGTCTAATATCTAAAGGATAACTTAATGCAAACTGCAAGGAAAAAAAAGAACATTTTCTCACAAATTAGCTGAAGGTGACGTCAGGAAATGCCAAATTCTTCTCATTCAGTACCTCAACGAGTGAGTGGGAAAATAAATATCTTTTGTGAATGATTTGATGATCATCTAGTGACTCTATGAGACAACAGAATGCTGGCCTAGCAGAATCACAGAGTTCAGACCCACCTCAGTCAACCCCCTTTTCTGACCTTTGGAGCAAGACAGCAAAGACTGTTTTTCTGCTTGGTTTGCAAAATCGATTGTGTGGACAACAACGGGAGTAGAATAAAGATTGTAGATCAATGTGAGCGTGTGTGCTTGTCTAAACTTTGCTCTTAAATTTGATTTGAACTGTTCTCCTTTGGCTTTCGCTGCATATCAGAATTTATCTGACATAGTACTTCTTCTAAAGCCCAGTCAGAAAAACCACAAATAACCAGAATCGACATGAAGCTGCAGCTGTTCGATTCACCAAAGAACATTTAAGGTGTGCTGCTCACCCATGCATTTGTAGTTTATGGTTCCAGTATTGTCACTATTCTTTAATGGCCCTACTCAAATTACACTCTCTTTGCATTAGTGCCTCCATGGCAGTGAAAAATATTATTTTCAGTCTATCAGATGGAGATCGAATGCCTGAAGTTTTAGCACAAACGTGAACACAAGCACACGGAGGTCGACACATGGACGCAAATGCTCCCCAACTCAGGCCCCCTACTCTGCTTCGCTCTGCACTTAGCTAAAGCTCTCCTTCAGACTGCATATTTCTGTTTTTGTTCTGTTTTATTGCACAGCGGTAAACCCCCCTCCATGTCTGGCTCCACAGCCACTGCCCCCTGCAACCTCTTGCTTCATTTTACTCCATTATAGCTGGTTTGACGGAGTGGGGAGAGGGGGAGAAAGAGAAAAGGAAGGAAAGCAGGGACAGAAAAGGCTGCTCTTATCAGTCTTTTTTTTTCAACTATTAAAGCCAAAAGCAGCCAGTTTGTGCGGTTTCAAGCTGGGCTCTGGAGAACGGGCTGCAAAGTGACACACATGGCATGTGGAGAAATGGATGGCATTTTGTGAGTTGCCCAGTGCCATCCTGGGCTGTGCTGTGCTATGCTGTGCTGTGCTGTGCTGTTTCTCCTATGCCCCTGCCTGATCTTTAGGTCACTGTGTGCCAAACCACCAGGCTACCCAAAGTTCATTAGGCTTGAATGGGACACCATGGAATGCCCCTTGTCTGTCTCCTTGTGCCTCTGTCTCTCTACCACAGCCATCAAATCAGTGCAGCAGTTTTTTTGAAATATGCCTTCTACTTCTTTTCCCATCTTTCCTCATGTTTTTCCCCCCTTTAGTTTGTGTACAAGTTTGATAGGCTATGGAAAAACCTTTAGGTCCCTGTCCACACATTGTACACTTTTCCCATCACTTCACATGACATTACATTGACTTACATTCAGTTCCTGGAGACTTGACCATAACTACTACTTGCTTAACTCGCACCCTAACCTTGTTCTAAACTTAAACCTATCCATCACACTAAATCTTTATGATTAATGCTACAGGAACTTCCCAAATCCAGATCCCCTCAATGCGACAGCGGGAATAGACTTGTGTCCCCACAATGTCAGAAATGAAAGTTCACACACACACACACACACACACACACACACACACACACACACACACACACACACACACACACACACACGCACACACACACACGCGACATTCCTTTTTCTAATTTAAGAAAGAAAAGTTCCACAGACTTTTATTGTTTGCGGCTTTCTCCACAATCATTATGTGGCCTATTTTCTCACACCACCACATATTCTGTCATTTGGTCTATGTTGTCAGCTATGCAGCTTTAAATGCGCCAGCCAGATTTGGCACAGCTATAATTAAGTTTCTCCATCCATCCATCCATCTATGAATCGAAAAATAAAAGCAGAAATAAAAAAAAAACATTGATCTGGTTTTAATAACTTTCCTCTTGCCTCATAAACGCTGCTTGGTATGTTTTACAAAGAGAGCACGAAATTTAAGTCGATCACCTCTCGCTGTTTTCTAAAGATCGAGAGGGTGTGGAGGCTTGTGAAATATGGAAGATGGGAGAAAATAGGGGCAAATAAAGAGGGGCAATAAACAAGCCCTGCCCTGGGAATGTGCAGAAAGGAGGAGGGAGATTGGGAGAAAAGGAGGGGTGCGATTCATCTGATCTGACAGATGTCAAAAAGGTGGCGCGGGGAGACAAACACAGACATATGGAAGAAGTCTCTGCCTCTTAGTTTCTGCACTATCCATCTGTTGATCCCTTGTCTTTCCTTCATTCACCCTGCTTATTCTTCTCCCCTTTTAGCCCTCATTCTTTCATAAACCCAGCCTCCATGCTCCGTCCATCCCCCATGAGCCACCCCCACACGTATGCATGCGCAGGCTAAAACGTATTCACTCGGACTACCTTGAGGCTTTGTTTTGGAAAGGCACTGTGGCGCCCCGGGCTCGGTGATGTCACTTTGTGCGTGTGTGAGTGTTTAGTGGCAGCGGGTGGTTGCTGTCAGTGTGGGGGTTGGTGGGCTCCTCAGTGTAGTAGTGTTTGAAAGGGGGCATTGTTCCACGGGTCTCGCTCTGTTTGGATTCTCAGGGCAAATGTTTGCTTGTAAAAGAATGCAGATAAATCGAGATGTGAGGGTGCTATGAAGGTATTTCACTTCCAAGACATGCGCATAGTTTAGGTTAACCCCCAATATGCGCCTCAGTTTATGGAAGCCCTCCTCCACCTGAGCTCCTTTACTTTTAGAAGTAGATCCTCCTCATTTGTTTTGTTCGTTGCATCCAAGAGTTTCTTAGGTAAGAAAAAGGCAGCACATTATGAGCACCTTGATTATACCTGTCTGGGCTGCATTCACACTCACAGTGCATGAATTCTGCACTTTCACACAACTGTAAGATTCTTAAAGGGAACTGGCAGGTACTTAGACATTTTCCTCTCTCAACAGAACGGTCTCCTCATCGGCCTATTCTTCAGGCCGGCCTCCCGGCCAACACCACTGCCCGCGTAGGAGGCGAGGCCAGTTTCGTTTGCAAGGTCTACAGTGACGCCCAACCCCACATCCAATGGCTGAAACATACCACTCAGAATGGCAGCCGCTACGGCCCAGATGGACTCCCCTATGTCAGAGTGTTGAAGGTACAGTCCCTCATTTCTTCTTTTGGATTTTCTTACATACCAAAAAAACCCTTTCCTATGTTGTGTTGTTTTGCCAGTGACTCCAGGTTAAATTTCAGCAGCCATATAAGGAACTAATTCCTGTTCTTCCCTTATGAACTGCTAGGTCTTTTCCATGCTGGCTCTTGGTGGTGATTCCTGCTCTCTCATCTATCCTGCAGATCCAAATGCAGTAGTTGTAGTCATGATGCTTGACTGACTAATTGCACTCATTCGTTTGATGTTCATGTCTAAGTATGTATATGTGTATGTGGATTGCAGCGTTCAGGCATTAACAGCTCAGATGTGGAAGTGCTCACGCTGACCAACGTGACAGAAGAAGATGCTGGAGAATATATCTGTAAAGTCTCCAATTATATAGGCGAGGCCAGCCAGTCGGGCTGGCTGACTGTCACCCCAGGTAACCTATGAGACCAGACCCACCTACACTCCCTCCCTACCTTCCGGTGTGGTTTTCTAGGCTTCGTCCCTGACCTGCTGTACTGTGGTGTTCCTGCTGGGGGTCTCTTGATGGTCCTGGTATCACAAATCTTTTGTCCCCCCCCCCTCCCCGTGTTACACCCTTGTTTCAGCTGTTCCCCACCTCCCACCTCCAATGCCCTGGAATGGTGAGGCCATGGAAGCACTGGTCGGGCCTGCAAAACTAGACATCAAAATTGTCACAGCTAGCATCTCTCTTTGCCTTTATCTTACTTTTTTTTTCTACAACTCTTTCTGTCTTGTGAGCTGTGTCAAGATGGTGTATGGTGTTGCAGTGCTCTCCATGCTGTCTGTGTTGTGCATGTAGCTAATGTGTGGTTTAGACTTGCTTTTATTAGCAGGTTCTGTGGGTGATGGGAACCTTTTGGGTATTTGTTTTTGGTGCATTGGTTCTATTTTTTCATGTATTGGTGGCGTATTGGGTTCCATCTGTGTCCCCTCCTCCTCTTCAGCCCTGGGTGCTCCCGACATCCTTTCCTCTAGATGGAACTGCAACGATGGATGCTATCCAGCTCCTCTAATTTCTCTTTTTGGTGCTGTGGGGGTCTCATTTTTTTCTCTTTCTCTCTCTCTCTCTGTCCTCTCTTGTTTCTTTGACTCTTCCTTGTTCTCTCCTTTTTCTTCTACTTCTTCCTCTTTTTCTTCTTCTTCTCCTGTTCCAGACCGCAGGTGTTAACACCACAGATAAGGAGATAGAAGTTCTCTACTTGCCCAATGTAACATTTGAAGATGCGGGGGAGTATACGTGCTTGGCGGGTAATTCTATTGGGATCTCCTATCACACTGCTTGGTTGACGGTGCTTCCAGGTATATACACCCGTATACTGTCTTCTCTTTCTATTTCCTTTCTCATTCTTCTCTAAAATGGTTGGATTGTGTCATTTCAATTATCTCTGTGGAAGGCAAGTCCTCTCTCTGGAGTCTGACTCACACAACTCAAATATTAGACTACAGCGAAGAGCCGGCACGGTCATCATCCAAGGCAGTGTACTGCAAAAGATCAGCGAGAGCATATATCCTATAATATAATCCGGACTGGTGAGCTGCTGAATGCTCAGAGCAGATAACAGGGTAGTTTGAGGTAGAAGTGGTGCTCCAACAGCAGTTCAAGTAACTCTAGACTCCAAAAGGTGGAGAGGGTTTGCCTTTCCTCTCTGTCTTCTCTCCTGCTTCTTGGGGAAAATATTTGAGTGGCACATAATTTGCTTTCTCCCCCTTATGCCTCAAAATGTATTTTACCCCCTTCTGGCTTTGATAATTGGCATCTTTTAAAATCCTTATTTCTCTTTGAAATAAAGGTTGAAAGTTAAAGCTCAACACTCGCTTCACGTTGGCTTGACTTTCTCAATTATCAGGGCCAAACCTCTCTGCTTCTGCACAGTGAACATCTTATGCTTATGAATGTGTGTGTGTGTTCCTCTGTTTTTATCCATTGCTGCATGTCTGGCTTGTAATTACACATACCAAAGGATCAAATACATAAAACACAGTGACAGTGTAGGCACGAGTTTGTTCCAGGCTAAACGAGTGATTATTGATGCTCTAAAAAGTTCTTTTTAAACGTACAGCGGGCATTAAATGTGATTGAGCATAGCTGGCTGTCAGCAGCCCTCAACAGACAGCCGGTAATAAACCATCATCGAGGCTGTAACAAGATAATAGTTTTGTTTTGTCTGTAAACAATACAGCAATAATGATCACACTCCTCTGGGAGTAATATGCAGTATTTATTGCACTCGACGTGCTCTATCTGAACCGCCGGCGCCTTCGAGGCTGTAACTCCTGTGTGTGCGCTGTGGTTTTTGGACCAGCAGATACAAGGCAGACAGAAGAAAGGTTCCTACATGTAGCTTCACCTCCAGCTGGCTGACTGGCTGTTTGGTTGGCTGTAGCGCACAAGAGTCTTGTTTGTGGTCTGGAGGGCTATGCATTGTGGAGCAGTCTGTTTCTATAACAGACACACACACACACACACACACACGCACGCACACACACACACACACACACACACACACAAACACACGCACACACACACACACAGCCCATTTCCTCGACAGGAAGTTCAGGCCATATACAACCACTCTGCCTTGTTTGCAATCTGAAGTGAAGCGCGTGCTGTTGTTTGCGCTCGCGTGTCTCTAACATTAAGATTTTAAAGTCTGTTTAGACTGTTAAGCCCTGTGCAGGCCTTTTAGATTTTAAAGAAGCAGGCGTGCTGGGAAAAAGATACAAGAGGATGCTACAAAAGATTGCCTGATGATGGTGATTGCACTTATGCACGAGTCACCTCCAGAGCGTCTGTCTCTGTGTTTGTCTGGTCAAATGGAGAACATGTATCTGAGTGATCACAGTCTTCCTTTAACCATCTTCACCTGACCTCTGCCTCACTGCCATTTCTTTATTTTCCTCAGCTCTAGAGAAAACCCCCGAGCCCCTCTCCCCAGACTATGTGGAGATCACAATATACTGTGTGGGCGTCTTCCTCATTGCCTGCATGGTGGTCATTGTGGTAGTATGCCGCATGAGGAACACTGCAAAGAAGCCCGACTTTGGAGGCCAACCAACGGTTCACAAACTGACCAAGCAGATCCCTCTGCGCCGCCAGGTAACAGAAAGTAGATAAAGAGTTCTAAAGGCATTTTACACCCCTAGAGGAGACAAACACACACTGCAAACATGGCAAACAATATCATGACACGCAGTAATGTCTAGATGACACAAAAAAAGGTCAAAGAAGTGAGCAAAAAAAAAAAATCATATTTAATTAACTATTCTTTTTTTAACAAAGCAGACAATAAAAAAGCCCCGTTGTCACATTTAGGCAATCTGCTGTATTACAAAGAAACACTCGTGTTGTAAGTCAAACATATGTGTCAGCATGGCTGCTTGCATTAGCCACCTTTCTTTAGTGTGGCACAGCAGGCTGTGGTCTTTTGTTTTGTCAGTAAAAACACTGTAATAAGTAAGTAAGTAATGATGATTCAGACCTTTGGCTTGCATAAAATTAACAGTTCATGAGGTGATACATTTTCAGAGACCTTGCAACACAGTAAAAAATTAAAAAATATTAATAATCAACAACAGTTTAAAAAAAATCCCAAAATCTTGCCCTCCTTCTTTGCGGTTTTCTTTTTTCCAGTCCAGGGGGCCAAAGTGGACCCTTAGGTAGGCTGTACCTTTGACACCCCTAACCTAGAGTAATGCTGAAAAATAAAAGCTGCACAGCTACACATGCTTAAGATGCCAGGAAAAAAAAAAGTGGTAGCACAATCTGATCTACATAGTTTTCTCTCCTATCTTTAGGTCTTATAAAGAGGTCAAACAAATGTGTTGCCAGAATTATAAGGAAAAACCAGAAAGCCTTTATAAAGTAAGGTGAGGTAGAGAGCAATAAAGAGCAACAGAGCCCACAATGACTGGAGATCAAAACTGATTACCACATGTTGTTTCCCACTCAGCTCTCAGGGCTTTCATACATGGTTGATGCACTTAAATAAAACACCGATTACACTGCAGTATGGGCTGACGTGGGATTTTAAAGAATCCGGACTTCATTTAAATGGTGTACATTTTTGTGCAAGTTAGCACTGCTGCCTGAAACTGTAGCCGCAGATTTTTTTCCCCCCCCTGTATACGAGCCACAGTTTTGCCTCAAAGGGAAAACCAAAAGGTACAAAAAGGGTTGGATTACATTCTGCAGAGAGGCTGATTCCTGTGTCAAGGTAAGGTTAGGGTGGTGAGATGAGCCCCGGAGACAGTCGTGAAACTGAGCATTTAACACTCATTTATCAAAATTACTGTTGCTGCTAACTTAATCATCATTGAAATATAATCTCTGGCCTTGGGAAAGACTTTATCGTAATACCAGAGCATTAAATGTGGAAATCACAAATACTGTATGTTTCTCATACTGATATGCCAGAGTTCCCATTATTATTTTGTAAATCACATAGTCTGTCATACATGCCTCATTTACTCCTCTAGTGATGCCTTGGAGCTTTAACTGATCTCTGAATCCAGACCGCGGTGATCAGCCAATCTCTTTCCTCCTGCAGGTTTCAGCAGACTCAAGTTCTTCCATGAACTCTAGTACGCCTCTGGTGCGCATTACAACACGGCGGAGCTCTGCGCACGATGAGCCGATCCCAGAGTACGACCTTCCTGAGGATCCGCGGTGGGAGTTTCCTAGAGACAGGTGAGAGATGTCCTTCCTTTACCTGTGACATCCATTAATCCTGCCTGCTTAGTACTCAGAAAAGAACTCGTGATTTGGCCTAGTGTCCAGTTCATGAAGCTGTCATTGCCACTTTTTCCTAATTGCAAGTCTCACCATTTTACAGAATGCAAAATTAGATAATTATGTAAATCAGATTCAACTCCTGCATAAACTGTGAAACAGCTGAAAATGCTGATCTGCTGCCTGGTACCACGTTCTTTTGAAAGGAGGCACACAGAGCCTGTGTGCAGTAACTGTTTGATGGTATGCATGATTCCTTTTTGCTTAACATTGTGTCTTTCAGTTGCCAGTAGTACAAACTTTACAGCATAATGAGCGTCTGATTTGATCGCAACTACAAAATGATCAGATTAATGATTTTTCATAGGCGACACGTGCAGACAATAACGACCGACTGTTAAAGAATGGTTCTGGTGTCTGAGATAAAGGCCTACTGACTCCTCTGTTGGTGCTTTAGTAAAATGACCTGAACGTGGCACGCCGCCTTGCCTCATCATTATAACTACTCCTACGTCACATTCTCACTCACCCATAGTGACACACACATGCTTCTGCTGGTAAGGAGTGAAGCCGTGCTAATTAGTGGTTAGCATTCACAGCTTTCATCTGCATGTTTGGGCTAGGAGTGTTTGCTCGGTTTCATACCAGAGGAATTAGCACCGCTGAGGTTTCGGTTAGTCACAGTAACTGCAGCCGGCGATAAGCGCTCGGGTGGATTTAATAGGACAGCAAAGGTCAGAGTAGTTTAATGCCGTCTTGAGGCCTCAAGTTTTGAAATAAAAAATGAAAACCCCAACCTGAAAGAAGGCCTGTCTTTTGTTAAAATTGTTGTAAAAAGAGCTGGGCTCATAAATCTTAGCACCAGTCATCAGCGAGAAAGATTTCTGATGTAATATTAGACTCTCGGAGTGCACGCTGAATGGCATTCTGCTGAGGAGGTTTGATTTTAAATGATGAACTAACCATAGGAGTTGTTTTGTCTGGGCTGAATAAATGTGTGCCTCTCTGTTTGAGTCTTTATTCCTCGCTTGTCATCTTAGCGCCTGAGGGATCATGTTGGGCTTGCAGCAGGCTTAGGAATGCTAACGTCTGCAGTTTGTGCGGAGGAAAAATAACATTGATTATGTGTGGCTGGATGGACAGAATGGTTGCCATTGAGTGTGGTGAGTGTACGCTGACAGATAGAGGATTGTGTTACTACATCAGGGCTGCAGGCTTTTCATGTCCCAGTTTGAATATTTACATATCCTGGGCACTGGTCTTTAAGGTAAGGGCCTCCCTTGTCAATCAAATAAAAGGCACCAGGTTACACTACCAGTTCAGGGGTCTGCTTGGTGCTGCAGCGTACTTAGCTGTGAAACAGCATGTGTGAGTAAAGATTCGTCCCCCGTATCAATCAGTGCAATGAAGTTTGGACATAAAATTTAACAGCAGATTTTGAAGCATACACCTGTGAGGCAAAATAAAGAGAGAATTCTATCCTTCACAGGCCAATATGTCAGGGCTAAGGTAAGCCCCGTGTAATGACTTGTAAAGAGTGTATACTGAAACATGCCAAGAGAGGGTAAACAGTTTAGAAATTAGTGCTCTCCCTGACTTTATCAGGCGATTATCGCAGCCATGTCTGCCTTCCTACCTACTGCCCTGGCGGCGGCTGCGGTCGCTGTGCCAGTAAAACACTCACAGACAAAAATCTGATTTAAACACAGAGAGCAATCTAGAAACAAAAAGCATAGGGTGAGGTTGAAAAACTGGCTCCGTGCCAGGTTTCATTAACTCTCGCTCTCACACTCTAACCTGTTTACTTCAGCACAGTGGGTGAGTCAGTGCAACGAATCAGGTTCATACTTTTTAGTTTGCCTTTCTGCAGCTAATCAGCTTTTTCTTTCTTCCTCTTTCGTTTGTGTTTGCTGTCTGGCGGCTGCAGGCTGACCTTGGGCAAACCCCTTGGTGAGGGCTGCTTTGGCCAAGTTGTAATGGCAGAGGCACTGGGCATTGATAAGGACAAACCCAAGGAGGCTGCAACTGTTGCAGTCAAGATGCTGAAAGGTAAGTGAGTCTCTATTGCTCAAACAGTCAGAATAAGGTTGTATATCAGACCACTGGGATAAGACGTACACTACTTCATTGTGTCTTCTGGACAGGGTGAGAACATTTTATAGGTGATTTATGCTCCAGTGAGGGTTCAGTAAAGGTGCGAGATGGCGCCCCGGGCTGTGGTTATTATTCGTTATTGGTGGTTGCTGAGTGACGGCTAGAGGGAGGGAGGTTGGGAAGGTAAGGGTTAGGGGCGGTCACATACCTGACCCCAGAGCAGCAGCTGGCTAGAGCTCAGTCAGCACCCACACAAAGAAGTAAGTCACACTAGCAGCACTGCTGTGATTAATGAAAGCAGAAGGAGGAGGAGGCACTGGGTTGGTTTGGGGTTGCGGGGTACGGCGAGCTCAGGCACAGCAGCAGGCTACTGGACCTACCTTGACAATATACTGTATGTCTGCTCTTTAAAATGACTCCAGATACGGTAATGGTGCAGTGGAATGCAGGCAATGCCAATCTAGCTATTGGGATATCTCGACTTGCTCAATCATTTCCACGACAAAAGGAGCCTGTGCAGCAGATAATGAATCCAGATTGAACGTCTTTAATTCCTTCTCCTCCCTGCCCCCGGTGCTGAAAGGATGCCTCTGTAGTCATTGGGGGGAGCTTCCCTCACTGCTGTAACTTTAGCCGACATTGTCTGTCAGCCGCACTTAATCAGACGCACCTACTAAACAAGGGGCAGCCCCTTAGTCCCAAGTCAAAGGGTCAAAGGGAAGTTTGGAATATGGTGTGTTTGTTTTTCTGACCTCCTCTCGACAACCGTCAATGTAACTTTTTCTGTCGTTAGATGACGCCACTGAGAAAGACCTCTCCGACCTGGTGTCAGAGATGGAGATGATGAAGATGATCGGCAAACATAAGAACATCATTAACCTTTTGGGGGCCTGTACACAGGATGGTGAGTTGGATTTGACATCATAAAGTCTTAGCAGGAGAATCTGTTTTTTTTGGTTTGTTTGTTTTTTGATTTTGTACACAGTGCTGTAAAGGTTGTCACAGGGCCTTTTTCTGTCACCTAAGCACACTTGTTGAGTCCCTGTGAAAAGATTTGCCTAACGATTTTGCATATTCATATGCAGATATCTGTTTTGAACAATTATTGTGAAAAAGAATGACCTATTTAGAGGTTTGGAAATGCACATAAATGCTGAAAAGCAGCCCTGGACAGACTAGCTGTTTTAATGCTCTTTCGCATACAGACCTTCTCAAATGTTTTTGAACAGAAATTTCCATGAAGCAAGCGGCAGTTTTATGATCTGAATGTTCTGCTTTTCATTAAAATTCACTCTGAATTTTGTCACTTTGTGTCAAAGGGAATGATTCATGTTCAAGCACTTATATGGTTCTGTTTACTGTGCAGGTCCCCTCTATGTGATAGTGGAGTACGCCTCCAAAGGTAACCTCAGGGAGTACCTCAGAGCCCGCCGGCCACCCGGCATGGAGTACTCCTACGACATCGCCCGTGTCTCAGATGAACAGCTCACGTTTAAAGATCTGGTCTCTTGCACTTATCAGGTGGCACGGGGCATGGAATACCTAGCTTCACAGAAGGTAAGAAGAGAACACGCACAGACACAGAAAATGCCCTGTTCTCATATCAATCGCCCACTTGTTGGTTGCCTAAACAGATCTTGGTGCCAGCACACAGAGGGTTTGACATGTTTTACGCAGGAGCTTTTATGTGCGTCACTGAATATTGTCGCCTAAAAACACTACCCTGACCCCATGCTCAAATCCCCACATTGTCTCTTATCCCACCACAAAAGCCCCTCTGTGTAGACGAATTGTGAAGTTTTCACAATAGGGGTGCAGCCACGTTGGCCAAATGCAGCATTACGCTCCCTCTAACTGTTGGAATGTGACAGAGCATGCTGCCTCACACGCACACACATATGCTGAAGTGTATATGTACAACCATACATGTGTCAAAGTATGTGAGGAATCTTTACTTATCCAGGCATGTTGAAGATGGTGTAGTCAATGTGGCGTCATGTTATTCAGTCAAGTACTCCCTTTGTGCAGGATGATCACATGCACCACTGGCATTTTAACACCATTCCAAATAAAGTACGCACCTGTTTTGGAGTTGATTCATTTACAGAATGAAGCAATTGTCTTATTCTTGCCCCCCCGCCCTCTTTTTTTCTTCTCAATCTCCATCTCAGTGTATACACAGAGACCTGGCAGCGAGGAATGTCCTGGTCACAGAAAGCAATGTCATGAAGATTGCTGACTTTGGTCTGGCCAGGGATGTCCACAACATCGACTACTATAAAAAGACGACCAATGTAAGTCCTCTGCATGTCAGTGGATGCTCTCTTTGGGAAGCAGAACATTTTAGAGAGTTTCAGTGGGGGATGAGTTCACCCTCCTCTCTTTTTGCTCCAATTCCCTCCCTTCCCTCATCTTTCTGTTTCACTCTTTTCCTCTGCTGGTGTCTTGGCAGAAGCTGCAGGTTCCCAGGCGGCCTGTGAATGTAGTGCTTCTGGAGACTCTGCCTGTTTACCCCTCAGTCTCTTGTTCTTTTGGTTTCATCGACACTTATACAATTAGCCCAGAAGAGAGACAGAGTGAGAGGGAGGGAGCAGCGGCTTAGACATAATTGACATCTCCATAGTGGCCCAGTGGTGTCTTTCTTTCCCACCGCAGAACAGAGTTGCATGCACATCCTCATTTAATATGCATGATTGCCTTTTCATCGCATGCACAATCATGCTGAAAACTAGCTGACAACAAAAACAACAACAACAGTTTTTGATGATGTTGTTGTTGGTGGTGATGATTAGGACAGTGACGGCAGCAAATATGACGATTATTGAAATGAAACCAATAAAGACAGAGGCATCATTGTAGTGCTGCATTTTTTTATATTCCTGTTTATTTTAGTTGGTCTAGCGTATTGGGACACTTTACACCGGCCTTTTATTGTTTTGCCTGATAAGTTTTTATATAATGAATGAACACATACAGTACATTCATATATTGTGTATTTAACTTGCTGTACGCTGCAGTATCTGAAACAAAAAACAAAAACCTATTTGGTGTCTGAATGATAATAGATACCCACTAAGGTCACCTTTGTCAGTTCTGTTTAGCTTCCCAGCCAGTGTTCCAATGCTACAGAGAGATAAACTCTTCTTTATCTGTGACCCTGTTTATCAGCTCTATTGCCCTAACAATGTAAATGCTCCTAAGGGAAATCTTCCCCCCAGACAGTCGCTCCTCTAGTGCCTTATTCCCTTGGCTGCTTCTACATATCAGCTTTTCCAGGAGTAATGAGATCTTCTGGTAATGAGGGAATTTCAAGATGCTGATGAAGCAAGAAATTTAGAGCTCAGGGGTCTTTTATGGGTACATTTCATTTGACCTCTCACCCGTGTGTGTCCTCAGGGTCGTCTCCCGGTGAAATGGATGGCTCCAGAAGCACTCTTTGACCGGGTCTACACACACCAGAGTGATGTGTAAGTATATAATGAAGTGTTTCCATAAATAATCCAAAATCCATTTACTCACATCAGTGGTACAAATAAGCCTCATCATAACGTAAAACACACTGTCACAGCTATTTCCTGTAGCCTGCAGTCAGCATGGCTGTTTTTCAAGGTCTACACGAACAGGGGGTGAGTGCTGTTTTTTGGTGAGTGTTAGGTGGGGTGGGTGTCGGGGGTCGGGGGTGACTGGCTGCAGGGGGCCAGTACTGGCCAGTCTGTGGCAAAAGTGAGGATTTCACGCTAGACTTGGAGCCAATGCCGTGTTACTAATCTGACCGGCTTCAAAGGACCTAGAAGGAACTCGGAGCCCACCAGCACCCCCCCCCCCCTTCCTTTTCCGATTCACCCCTCGCTCCTCCGGCTCGGCTCGGAAGTTTCCCCTCTTGTTTGGGCCCCCACGCACGTCTGAATGCAACAATGCTGCAGCCTCCCGATGCAGGCCTCATCCTACCTAGATCCAGCCTCTTTTAACCCCCTGCCATCCCCTCTTCAGTCTCCTCTCGTCATTCAGCAACACTTTGAACATGTGGATCATCATTTTGGAGCAGTTCCATGATCAAAATAACTCCCCCCACAACCCCTTCCCCTTTCCCCTACTGTTCTTATTTTCATTCATCTGGTATGTGAATTGCTGACCCGTCTCTGTCTCTCTTTTTAAGATCAAGAGTACTCATTCTAAAAACAGAACAAAGGGAGAGCGTCCCTCTCTTTTTGGTGTTTGAGTCTTATGCGTTCTGACAGCATTGTTTGAAGCTTCTGCTCCAGACACTGGCGGCAGAAAGTGTATGTGGCAATTAGATAAATGCCATGCATGCTGACCCCTGGGAAGGCAGGCTGTGTCTCTCTCTGTGTGTGTGTGTGTGTGTGTGTGTGTGTGTGTTTTAGTCATTCACCGGTAGCACACTAAATATAGCACTTATCCGTTTAAGCCCTTGGATAGAGAATTTCTTTTCTGTCCATGCCTCTGTGTACTTATTTGTGTGCATAAGTACATGCAAGTACACATGATGCCCTTTGTGTTCCACAGCACAGTGGCAATCAATAACCTGGGGAAGTATGAGGGGGTGGAACAGGGGAGGGGGTTACAGGCATGAAGTGGCCAGTGTAGTTCTCCTTATTAGCTCACTGCTAATTACGATTCGTCACTCACTTTTAGTAATTGGCTTTTTCTCAGAGGTGCAGTTGGAGCGGGGCTTATGCTTTTCACCAGAATGACATGCAATCTATACATGACATCAGATTAAATGAATACATGAATTCCAATGAAACGTATCCGTTGTTGTTTTGATAAATGGGGATTTTACAGCCCATCTTTCAGGGCTTCGTGTGTCCATATTTGTATCAGAATAAGCTATTTATGTATTCACTGGTTTTTGTGTTGCATTCATTCAATCATCAGAAACTTCAGCAACTGAATGTGATGAATGCAGTCTAATAGGAACCTTGTTATTAAAGACATTTACTGATTGGTTGATTTTTAAGTATAGATTCTGTATCTCATTGGCTGGAATACATACAGATGCACTTGGCAGAATACCAGGTCACGTAAAGTGACCCCAAGCATGTGGCGTTGTTTGGTACGTCATGGCTGATTGCAAGTAGACACAAACTTGTGCTGCCCAACAAGCGCTGAGGGATGGTTACAAATAGATGAGTGTGTCAGCAAGTGTAGAGATACAACGCAGTGATAGAAGAGAGAACCTGGCTGGCTGGTTGTGTAAACAGATGGAAGAACTGATAAATGCCCAACCTGCCTGTGTGTGCATACTTGCCTAGTTAGACCACTAACATGGCCTGTGGTTGCATGAATGCGTGTGCACACATTGCGCTTTGTTAAATGTGTCCGCACGTTACAATAGCAGCAGCCTTCGGGTGGATGCGAATCAAGCATGCTGCCATTGCACAAATGATTCATTTGCGACACTGTGTATAAACATGCATTACGATGATGACGTCAGCAGCGTGGAGTCAATGATATTTAACAACCGGATACTGCGATGAGGAAGTAGTTAAAAATTAATAGGCACTGGCCATCTCTGGAGTTCTTTTGTCTTTTCTCTCTCTTTTGTCTACAGTGGGTGGTCCAGTGTTTGTTTTGGTGTGGTGTGACTAGACAATGTGGGTCTGTGTAACTGGCCAGCCGGGCACAAAAGCTATCATTGAGATCAGGGCCAGAGTTGCACTGGCAATGGGTTTGCACCACAAGTCACTGGACAACAGAAAGAGGGCATTGACACCACTGCTGTTCTAATTTTCTAACCCGTAGCTGAGTGCCATATGTAAATTAAACAAACCTAATCATATTTGTATTAGATTGCAAATTCCGGAGAACCATTTACACATACCTACTCCTGTAGTCATTCTTTTACATCCTGACTCCATTATTAATGTATATATGTCTATTCTTGTCTTACCAGCTGGTCATTTGGGGTGCTGATGTGGGAGATCTTCACTCTAGGGGGCTCACCCTACCCTGGCATTCCTGTTGAGGAGCTTTTCAAGTTGCTCAAAGAGGGCCATCGCATGGACAAGCCTGGAAACTGCACCAATGAGCTGTAAGTTTAGCTGTTTTCTGCAAAAAGCACATATTCCCTAACCAAGCTGCTACCAGAATACACGTCATGTCGTACATCAAGACTGAATGCCAGCCCAGTCTCCATCAGATCCATGACTACGGGGCTCTGTGTCCACTCAGTCGGGCTTCTGCACAGCTGTGCCTGTCTGCTATCAGTGTCTTCATTCACAATAAGACCTCTGCAGTCAGCAGACAATGGCACAGCTTCTGCTGCAGTGCCACAGCGAGAGGGCTGATGGAGGAAAAGTAGAGTCAGATGCAGAGAAAGTGCACATTTGAGTATTTCCAAAATTCCAAAGCACTGAGAGACGTGTTTGTAATCAGCAGCAGGGCATCACAATGTGAAAAAATATTAAATAATGTCAAAGAATGTCTGCTGCTTTTATTCATTTATCTTTTTATAATGGAGACATCTGAATCCAGTCCTTAAATCGTTACAGCTGATAAAATTTAAAACCTGAGATAGATGAGATGAGTTTGGACAGTCAACAATACTTCCCTAAATAATTTTTTCTTCCTCCCTCCATCCAAAATGATCATAATTACCTCTTTCTCAGATACATGATGATGAAAGATTGCTGGCATGCCATCTCATCCCAGAGACCGACCTTCAAGCAGCTAGTAGAGGATCTGGATCGCATCCTAACCCTGAGTACCAATGAGGTGAGTGCAGCTCCTTCCTCCGTCTTCCCGGGTTTTGGGTGGTCAGAATTCATACTGCATAAACCTTGCTAGCAAATGGAAGTCGAGCATTCCATAGCAATAAAAGAATAATATGATGCACACGTTTCTCAATCCAAACCAAATTACACTCTTGCCAGTGCATGCACAGTTCAGAAGAAACTTGCTAAAGGATTTTTGAGCATTAGCCGCAACATTGTTCAAACGGGGCCTAAATAGTGACCGGGAAAGAAAAAAAATAAAAAAGCCCAGAAGATTTGATCCAGGCCTGACATTGCTGCTGTGGCCAAGTAAAGTTGCCCAATCATCACATCCATACTTCACTCCTTATAATGGTCCACGATTTTTTCCATTCCCTTTTCTGTCTTGTGTGATATCCGAGTGTTGACCTGAAAAGAGGCCGTCGATGGAAAGCTGTCAAGACTTGTCTGCTCTGGAGCTGGAACTTCATGAATTTATGCCAACAAAGCCCCACTTTGAGTTTGAACTTTTGAAATGTAATAAAGCGCCTTTTTCTTGCTTTTTTCCTCCCCTCCTTTCCCTTTTACCCCAAACCGCTGGCAGATGTGGAGATCTTTAGTAATACGAGCCTTTTCGTGTTGAGCTGGGAAAATGGAAGCCAGTGCTCATTTTCTACAAAACCCCAAGAACTCTTCCTCCTCACAACTTGTCCCAATAACGGCCATGAAAGACTAGGGGAAAAAAGGGTGCCTCGGCCGACAGAAAAGACCAAAACAACTTCCCAATGCTGGCTTGAGTCAGAAATTAATAACAGCTTTCCATCTTCTTTCGTTTTCATTTAGCTGGGTTCTGCCAGCTTCTTTATTTTTTCCAACAATCTCGTAGTACTTATGTCTGGCGTTTCAGTGTCGGATATCAGTTCTGTTTGGAGTGAAGTGAGATTGAGGTTTGTGCCACATCTCTGCCCAAGTTTCCTTCCCTAATCCATCCTCTTGTCCCCAAATCCTATCCGCCTCAAACCGCTCTGCAGTGGACGGAAAATGCAACCCTGCTAGCTCCAAGCTCTGCTGGGTCAGCCAGCAGTTAAACATTCAATTTAGTACCTATTATTCCTGGAAATATTTTCATACAGTATCCAGTTTAAGATTTTTTTCTATTCCATTTCATAACTCCTCTCAGGGTGAGTTGGTATGGATTAGATAAATATAATAAAGGTGATACTTTTCTCCTCCACCTTTCTCCTCCTGCTCTGGAAAGTCCCTGATCTTGTTGACTGGATTTCAGCACTAAATTTATGTTCTTGTGTTTGTTGTAGATCTTCTTCCTCTCGCTTCTTCCAAACATCCTTCCCTTTTGTCTGCATGTAAGTGATCTCACCCAACCCTCCCTCTCCTCTGTCTGTGTCTGCAGGAGTATCTGGACCTGTGCGCCCCAACAGAGCAGTATTCCCCCAGCTTCCCCGACACCCGTAGCTCCTGCTCCTCCGGTGACGACTCTGTGTTTTCCCACGACCCGTTACCGGACGAGCCGTGCCTCCCTAAGTACCAGCACATCAACGGGAATGTCAAAACATGAGCCGTCATCCACCTAGTTTGACCTTCCCCAATCCTACCCGTCAAAGTCCTAAAACAAACGTAGCACAGACGCCTTCTCCTTCTCCTGCCCCCTCGCATCGCGGTGGCTCCCGGTGGACTAATGGACCCAGACAGGACTGGGCTGGTGGCAGCGCTGCTGTCACACTCTCATACTGCCATACGCTCACACTATATATAGGACATGCTCACATGAGGTCTTAAAGGAGAGGGTAGGGACCCTACAGAAGCTATTTTGTACTGACTGAATGAATTGTTATTCCTAAGGGACCCTCCTCCTCTTCCTCTCTTGATATAAACAGAGAATTTTCATTTTTGGTTCTCATGTTTGCACCCAGAGTTTTTTTTTTTTTTT
>VUQK01001987.1:13510-28980 GCA_015106715.1 Bujurquina vittata
GTTTAAATTTTGAACCCTGCCCTCCCCCCCCCCCCCCCCCCGCCGCCACCAAAAAGAGGAAAAAGCCATGTTGTTGTTTGCTCAGAACATATATGGAAAGGCTTTATCGATCACAGTAAACTATACTGAGCTAAAGGTATGTTCAGCTTAACTGACTGAGACTAACAAGCATATTTGAGGTGCTGTTGTTTCACTTGGAAGGCAGCCCTCTTTTGATCTGAGCAGTAATCTGTCTCTCAGAGTCTGGGAGCTATTTACAGGGATTTATTTCACTGATTCTCTGTGTACAATGAGGCATCTGCTTCTGCCAGATCAGATTGAGAAGGGGCTGTTTCAGACAGCAGTTCAATGAATATGTACTAGTTCCACTCAAACTCAAAGAGGGGGGGAGAAAAAAAACAAATAGTCCACTGAGTGTCCTCTGTATAGTAGTAGATGTGTGTGATGCACTTTTCAGCAGCTGAAGTGGGAGGAAATTGTCCATTTATGAGCATATCCCGCCTACTTTCTTGTTGATGCTGTGGTAAAAATACCCCTGGAGAAAGCATTTTCTATCAAAAGTGGACACAACCATGTGTTCAACTGCTCCACTGTGACTACAAATAAAATAAAACAACACTGATTCGAATTTTACATTGGATTTGTCTTTGCTTTTTTATCTCCCTGCTCCAAAGTGAATTACAACAGCCCTGAGCAGAGTCTGGAAGGCCTTGAGAGACTCCAAGGCAGGAAAAGTAGAGGTCAAGGTGTAAGAGCACTGTGATAAGCATGACTTGAAATTGTGCCAGTGCTTCTTCTCCCAAAGGCTCGCTACTTTCCCGCTTTCTGTTGCTCTGCCTTTGCCTTTCTCTGTCGCTCACATTCCTGTTTCTCCCCTGTGCACATTCCCTCTCCATCTCTCACCCTCTCCTATTTCTTTTTAACACCTCTTTCAACTTCTTTCCGCTTTCCCCAGTCTCCTAAGCTCTCTCTGTACAGGTGTAGGAGTCAGTTCTGTCGCAGATGATTGTTACATGACACCAACTCTTCTAAGACTCTCAATTCACACTCTGTGAATATGTGACTGTGTGGCTTCTAGTCTTCGCTAATTATGCATAACATGTGGGAAGGTCTGTTTTCTAATCGTCATACAAGCTGATAAAAGCACTTAAATATTTTAATTTCAGAGCCAAAGTTAGAATTTGAGAGACATTTAGTCCAAACGAAAAAAAACAAAAACAAAAAACAAAACAAAAAACCCAAAACACAGCAAAACTAAAATCTTGAACTTGTTATAATTTAGCACAAAGTTGTACACAAAGAATGTGTCAGGTGGTGCTATCTTAGACTTGGAGACTGATTTTTTTTCCCGAGCTAAGTATTTATGTGGCGCATAGGGTGGGTGTGTGTTTGTTTGCACTGGCTTGTTTTTATATTGTCTGGTAGCACACAGTGCTTTTAGATTGATATATACACCAATTACTAAACATTTTAAACCATCTGTCTGTTTTGTTTGCTGTAGATATCAGAAATGAAGTTTGACAATTGCATGGGTGAAATCCAAACTGCAGTTTGCACAGTCTGGGTTGTACAAGAACCCAGTGAACTGGAGAAGTGGAAGAAAGAGGATGGATGGATGGATGGATGGATGGATGGATGGATGGATGGCTGCATGGATGGATGGATGGATGGATGAGTGGATGGATGGATGGATGGATGAGTGGATGGATGGATATTGTTCATATGCTGCTTCCACCTAAATGAAGATGTTGAAAAAAATGAATAAGCTTATGATATTATGTACATTACATTAGCAAATACTGACATTGCTGGGAATGTATTCAGACAATGAATAGTCAAATTAATTTAAAAAATAATAATGAAAAAGTTTCTGGGAAAAAAGTTATTTTCTCCTACCAACCTTTACTAAAATGTCCCATCACCATTGTGCTTAGAGTTCTTAGAGAAGTACAGTGTAATTGATCATACTGGCTCCTTATAGACAATTAAACCAGTTATAAACTTATTCTGCATGTTCTTATTTTACAGCTAGGCTTTTATATAGGTTAAATGTTTAGCGGTCAAACAAAAAAAAAATCCTGCTTACTGACAGTAAATAAAGATTTTTTTGTACATAAATTAGGATGATGATATGTTGAGCTAACTGTACCACGATAGGTCTTCCCAGACTGAACACAATTATTGCTGTGTTTTTCTTATGTCTAAAAGGACAAAATTGTAAGGATTAATAGAATCCTAAAATCTCTAAATGAACTGTAACACAAAATATCTGTCTCATTTTGAAGTGCGCTCTTGCTCATAACTAATTCACTAGTCGATATAGTCTTGCATGCAGTAATTTGTTACTAAGTGCTTCACAATGACTAATGAAGAGAAAACACACAACTTTTATGCATGCTGATAAGCAGCAAGTTAATGATGAATATATGTTACCTGACATAAAGTGTAGCATCTCGTCTTACAAAGGTTGGTTAATTTAAAAAAGATTTTATTTATTTCAATTTAGTTAGTTCTAAGGCCACATTAAGTAAAAAATAAAATACTTATAAATAAATATTAGTTCAAAATTTACCTGAAAACCAAAAAGCAGGATTGGATATTATTTCCCTGTCTGCAGAGAAAGCATATGCATAGATAATTGTAAAATAAAATAAAAAAATATGAAGTGCTTGGAAAATGCGTCCAATACATGTGTGCTGTGTGGGCAAATCTAACTGGAATAAATGGGGCCACCATCTTTGGATTCATCCTCCTTACTTTTCATTTATCATCCTTGGGTGTCAAAAGCATGGAAGTCAAATCATTCCTGCTGATATCGCAACCACGTCTTGTGTAACAACAGAAATGCGAGCCCTCGCTGGCTTTTCACCTGGTAGGAAAAGCTGTATTCCTTGGTGCTTTGGGATTTTCAGGGTTGTATTTTGACATGTCCTTGGCACATCAAATTGCAGGATTCAGGCTGAAAATCCACACTGACACATTCTGCTTATTTACTGTGTTAAAACTTTGCCCTACAGTCTGTCTCTATGCTGCCTATTAATTTCACATGTTTCATTGCATCAGGGCTTGTCTAATAACTGTACCACAGGCTGCCGATGGAACTGTGAATTATGAGGTGCTGGGCCAGAGGAAACCTCTGTGCATATGTGCCTTTGTGCTAATGAAAATTATGATGCCCAGAACCACATATGTCAAGAATATACAGAGTGTGCTTGTATGCCCGTCAGTATGGTATCAAGACACATGTGGAGGTGGATCTCTTTACAGCCTTTAGCACTGAGCCTCACATGCTACACTCTCTGTGGCTGCACACAGCAATGCTGCTGCTGTATAGAAACTCTATAGTACAAGAGTTGAGCCTTAAAGTCCAGCTAGTAAATGCAATATTCATGGCACACTGCATAGTACATGGAAACACTGTTGTTTCAAGAGAATGAATAAGATTCACGGGATTCCTTGTGGAAAGAGTGTCTTCAAAAACCTTATCATTCTTTTGTCAAATCAAGTCAATTTGTTTTGTTTGCCCTTCTCCAAGTGGCAGTATTTCATTATGAAAACAGCAAATGAAAACAGCGGCTGAATGTGAAAACACCACCAGCCCACAGTGAGGAAAAAACATCAGGAAGAAAAGGAGGAAACTTTGAAAGGCCTAGGAAAAAGGGGGAGGACAGGTGTACAATGGGTGCAGAGAGCAAAGATTAAATGTTTACTGCAAAGTGAAGCATAAAGATGACCAAAAACCTTCACTCCCACTTTGAGTGTTGTTTCAGTGAAGATAGGATTTTGTTCACAGATAGTGAACATAACTCAATTTTTAACACATAACTAAGAAAATCCATTTGAAAATTTCAGTTTGCAGATTTGATAAAACAGGGCGGCAATGCCACATTCTTTATTACAGGAGACAGAATGCTGTAAGTGCAGTTGTATTGAAATTAAACAGTGGGACCTGAATTAAACGGTCCAATATTTGGAAGCTGGAAATAGCTAGGAATTGTGAAGGTTTCACCTACTGAAAGTTTTCTTGAAATTCAAGAGGGAAGGAATTCAGTTCTGAACCTGAACACAAGACCTGTCACAGCACTGACTGGAATGTTATGACCCCCACCCAACAACTGCACACAACCAATTAGTGTGAGCTTTGATGACAGCTGACCTAAAGAAAGCCCCAGAGAATTTGAAGGCTCTTGATGAAATAAATATATTGATCAGGGGTCTAAAAGCATGTGCTCTCAAAGGCTGCTGGGACCAGTAAAATGATGGCCTTTATCTATATATTTATAGTATGGTTACCTTCAGTGGTAGGGGTGCTGTTAGCTTTAGCGTTACAGGTCAACCCCTGAAGAAGGACCAAGTAAATGAGAACTTTTAATCACGCTTATTCAAAATCGTTAACCAGCCAACAGTTCTAATTTTCCTGTTATTGCACCTGACTGGTGAGGTGCGACAGTAAACGGCTTGCTTGCAGAGGCATTACATTTTGTTTTCTACAGCTGCCTTTCAGCTTCAAAGTTTTCATCAGTGTTAGGTGGCAGTCTGTTTGCCTTCTGAGATGCTGCTGTGTGAAATCAGAATATAATATTTGTAACACTGTTAGAGACTGCCGGAAGAAGAAAAAAAATCAGTAATTTAGCAGAATTTTTACTATGAATTTTACAGAAATTTCCTGTTATTTTTAAATATATGTAATATCAATAAATATATATTTTTTTAAAAAGCAAACAGTGAATTAACATGTCTAATGAAAAATCATGACCTGCAAATAAACAAGTTATAATAGTTATAATAATATTAATAATAATATAATAATATAATAATTATAACGCGTTATAATTTTACAAATATGTCATGTTCTTTTTAAAGATAAAACTCTTAAATTCGAGTTTCTTGCTGTAAATGCATATCTAAAATATGATAGATTGCATGTAAAATGACAAAAAAAAAATTCTATAATTTATTTGAATGGATTTATGCATTAAATAACAGATATATTGAGACATTATGGAAGTTTTCACCTCAAAAATTGTGGGAAAAAATTAAAATTTTTATTATTCCATCCATCCATCCATCCATCCATCCATCCATCCATCCATCCATCCATCCATCCATCCATCCATTTTCTTCTGCTTTTCTGGGGCTGGGTCATGGGGCAGCAGCCCAAGTCCTGGGTCTGCACCGGGGCCTCCTCCAGGTAGGATATGCCCAGAACACATCACCCAAGAAGCGCCCAGGAGGCATCATACTTAGATGCCCGCCATTCTTTCAGTCACTACCCAAAGGTCATGACCATAAGTGAGGGTAGAGACGTGGATCGACCGGTAAAAGGACAGCCTCGCTTTTACACTCAGCTCTTTCTTTACCACGACGGATTGGTGAAGCATTCGCATCAATGCGTCCGCAGCACCAATCTGTCTGTCAATCTCCTGCTCTCCTCAAACCCTCAATGAGATATTTAAACTGCTCAACTTGGTGCAGCAGTTTTTTTTATGAGTATATAACATCTGCAAGTATTATTAAACTGTCAAAACAGTTTACAGCCATACTACCCTGAGCTCACTTGATCTCAGAAGCCAAGCAGGGTTGGGCCTCGTTAGCACTTAAATGGAGGACCACGTGGGAATACCAGGTGCTGTTTGAGGTGGCTGTAACTCAGGAGGTAGAGCAGGTCACCTGCTAATCGGAGGGTTAGTCGTTCGATCCCTGGCTGCTCCAGTCTGCTGAGATATTTCTGGGTTTTTTGCAGATTTTTTAAAACAGTGTGGAGATCACTAAAACCTGCCATTAAACCTGCCTGTCCCATTCAACAAGAATACATCTGTTAAAAAAGGCTTTCACATTAATTACTTCATGCACATGCAAAGCAGGTGATAATGTAAAACTAATGCATAGAAAATTACCTGCACTCGTGATTGTTCCTCTTTTTGTTCCCGTTATTTTAACATTAGCTTGACCATATGCGAGACCAAACCTGTTTGTCTCCTACTTCATTTTTAGTATGCTTTCTTCTAAGCTGTTTTATCTTAGGTGAATCGCACAAAGTCAACTACTTGATATCTTAGAAAGACTGAAAATGAGAATATACCAGTTGGGAATATATTTCTCACCTTCTGGCTTTTCTTATCTGGGAATAAAAGTCAGTCCAGACATAGATGACCTAGTTCTGGAGAGCCAATCTAATTTTAGCATCTGCATCAGAATGCCTTAAAAGATGGTCAGATCTTCCCATTTCTTTAATTGGCCACATTAATATTGTTAAGATGAATGTTGTACCTACATTCTTCCTTCTATTCCAATCCATTCATTTACAGCTCCCATCTAATCTGTCCCTGAAACTAAATTAAGTAATATCTAACTTCATTTAGGAAAAGACTTACAATTACCTCACTTTATTAGTCACTTTATATGCCATGAACTCCAGGTCTCAAACTTTCTTTGGCGTTATTGGGTAGCTGAGATTAAAGCAGACATGTGCTGCTTCCTAGACAATCATAAAATACCACCACATTGCCATTACCTCTAAAGCTCTATCTGTATTCTGATCAAATGGAAAAGTCGCTAAAGGTACCCATAACCCATTTGTCATGAATACCATAAGATTACTGAGCAAAATAGAGGCACACATATCAGGTTTTTACAACAGCGGTAGTAAAAAGTGTTTTTGACTCTGGGCAGAGACAGGGATTAACAAGTTCAGGTGATTTGCAAAGAGTTTGAATATTCTTCTTCAAACACCTACAAAATAAGAAATACATTTTAACAGCACTTTAACAGTCCCCTGGAAACCTCCTCTGTCTAGCCTTGACAAGCCCGTTCTAGGTTTCCAATCTCATTCTACATTCGGTATAATGACAAATAAAGGCATTCTGTTCTATTAACCCCAAAGATGTGGCCACTGTGTAAAATGCAGATAAATGGTAAATGGACTGGTTCTCCTCTTCCCGATCACTCAAAGCACTTTATACAGCATGTCTCATTCACACACACACACACAGGCACTTTTTTCTATGTGTAAGTGCCTTCTATCTAACATTCACACTCTGATGGATGCATTTGGAACAACTTAGGGTTCACTATATTGCTCAAGACTGCTTTGGCACACAGATGTGAGCAGCCAGGAATTGAACCACCAACCTTCCACCTAGTCTCCTGAGCCACGGCCAAATCTAAGGAATGCCCAAACAACACTAGATTAGCTTGGTGTAGCAACTTGTAGAGTGTGTGTGTGTGTGTGTGTGTGTGTGTGTACTACCGTGAGAATGTCTCTGTAAAACTGAGTAAAAAGCCCTGCCTCATGTATCCTTGTTTAAACCAAGTTCTGCTCTAAGCTATTACATCTAATCTCCACCCTGATGATTATTATGTGCTAGACACTAATAGAATAATGGTGAAAGAATAAAAGAGTGCAGAGGTAATTAGGAAGCAGTGGGTCATCTCGTTTGCCCAGAGGAGGATGCAGAGGGAATTACCTGGTCCACAGATGGAGGAGACAGGAGGAGGAAAGAAGAAAGAAAGAGTAGAAAGACTTATGATGATATGCATTAATGTGTGGGAGGTAAGGGAAAGGAAGCAATAGAGAAATACAAAGAGGTTCAAGAATAGAAGTAGGAAGACGACTGAAAAAAGAGAAAGAAAAAGGTAGAAGTAGAAAGAGAAAAATGAGACTTGTTTCATTTCAAAATGATGGAATGTGTTCCTCACCCCATAGGTCTGTTCAATAAGCTGCCTTCTGTTGTCAGGCTGTGGAGGAGACAGAGAGAAGAGAAGGAGGAGGGAAACGAGAAATAAACAGAAAGTGTGTGTGTGTGTGTGTGTGTGTGTGTGTGTGTGTGTGTGTGTGTGTGTGTGTGTGCGTGCGCGTGCGTGTGTGTGTGTGTGTGTGAGTGCAGAGTATGTATCCATCCCATAATTCCATAAAGAGCATTAGTCCGCCTACTCTCCTGCCTTCAGTGCTGTTCACTCATTCCCCTGCATGGCTGATTATGATCAAAGAAAGATTAACAGATGGATCTCTACAGTCATACATTAAAAAAAAAACTGTTATATGCTGATGATGTTCTGTGTTCCAAGCCAAGGACTTCTGTTTTGTGTTTAAGCAATTAATAGACATAAGTTTATTTTGGGCTAACAAATTTTGTGGGACCACTTGGGACATAGAGACACTCAGTGATTGGGGGCTGACAAACAATTTTTGAAAGTTCTGAGATAATTGCAGGCCACTTCATCAGACTCATAAAATATGCATTTGTAGCATCTATGCAGTATGCAGACAGTTTTTGTTCTGGATCCCAAGGTTTTTAAAATATTCACCTTACCACTACAGAGAAGATGACCTTTATGTGCTGGAGGAAAAAAAAGTTTTGGAGAAACTCAAAACAAAGTTGGCTTTTTCACAACACAAAGTGGTGTCCTAAATTCACATGATGTGTTCACACTACTGTGCAAAAGTCCTGAGCCACCTCTTATTTCTTTGCGTTTTACTTACAAGGAGCCAGACTTGATTGGATTTTTTAAAAAATGTTCTTGAGCAATAGTTCTCCAGGCTTTCTGAAGGTCTTTCAGAACTTTCCTTTGGATATTGGCTGCTTTTCACTTGTGTTCAGTCCAGTTCGTACCCGACCATTTTCAGAGGAATGTTTGACTGTCAAAAAAACACATCATTTGTTTCCATCTCTGTAGTTGAATCTATGGAAAATGTCAAAGATAACACAGTTTGACAGACATAAAATAGTATTTTTTTTCCACGAGCAAGGTGATTTCCTTTACCCAAAACGTTGTATATATAGCAGCACGGTGTGCAGTGTGTCCTTAAAAACCTTAAAGAAACCGGACAAGCAGAGGACAAAAGAAGAAGTCGCATGCCAGCGATCCCAAACTCACTGCCAGTACAGTAAAAATTGAGCTTTGAATGTCCTTCAAGAATCCTGGAGAACTATTCCTGACAATATAAAGATATTACAACAAAGCTTGGCCAAGACAGTTCAGGCTGTGTGTGCTGTATTTCCATGTCTGTTTGTATGATTCAGTAAATTGTTGCACCTATTTACCATTTTCCAAGCAAAATATGAAGCTCAAGATTTTTGGCCACTATAGTAAGTTGTCCTCAGGCAGCAGTAAGCGGTTGAAAAAAACCATGAAATAGTACAGCCCGGGTTGTAAAACATAAACTGCAAATTTAGCGTGATAATCAGGCTCCCTACAATGTTGTAATTGTTTCTTGTCAAAGAAATCACTGTCCTGGACCTTTATTCGCTGCACTTACTTTCAATCGGGCCAAATAACGTCCCTCCTAGTCTGTGGCCTGTATCATTACACCGTGTAGGTGTAAAACAAGAATACAAACCAACAAAATTACCTGAACAAAACTGACGTGAAATTAGACAGTCTAGTCAAATTCCAGCTTGAACAGGTGAGTGGGTGGGTGGTGGTGGGGTTAGCTGAAAATTTGTATTGCTGCATCTCACATGGAAATTTATGAGAAGTGAAAACTAGTTTGAACATAAAATTAGGGTAGAAAGATAGAAGATAGTGGACCCTTTTGTCAGCACAGGAGAAATACAATTTACAAATTTGTGTTGAACCTACACGTGAATCAGCTGTAGTATCTTAAGAAAAAAAAATCATTGTCCATGAGGTGGAACCGTGATGCAGGAGTTAGTGTGTTTTCTCTGTATGCTTCTGTATACTCCCTTTTTTGGTTTACTGCTGAATGGAAACTGCTGTTATATGTGAGTAATGTTACATATGAGTGGAGCTGGTTCTGTGTTTGTGTTAGTACTGTGAGTCTTGACCTGTGCCAAATTAGGCATTACTGTATGTAGGTAGAAAAAGATTATATTACACACTATATTGCCAAAAGTATTCACTCACCCATCCAAATCATTGAATTCAGGTGATCCAATCACTTGCACAGCCACTTACTGAGGACTGCTTCTACAAACATTTGTGAAAGAATGGGTCACTCTCTGGAGCTCAGTGGATTCCAGAGTGGTACCGTGATAGGATGCCACCTTCGGACCAAGTCCAGTTGTGAAATTTGCTCTCTACTAAACATTTCACAGTCAACAGTTAGAGGTATGATAACAAAGAGGCCTTCAGAGTAGCTCAAGAACAGTGCTGAGAGAGCTTCATGGAATGGGTTTCCACAAGGTTTAGGAGTGTTTATGGGAATTTTTTAACAGTCTTCCAGAAGCACATTTGTGAGGTCAGATACTGATGTTGGATGAACCTTGTGGAAAACCTTCCCAGAAGAGTTGAAGCTGTTACAGCTGCAAAGGGTGGGCCGACGTGATAAATTATGATAGATTTTGTGTGTGCTGTTATTTGCTTTTTGTTTGCATTCTAAATTCTGTTCATTGAAAATAACCAAGGCAATTCCAAACTATGCTTTCAGTGCAAAAAAGATCCCGATTAACCCCGCTGAATTAAACCAGCGGTCCTGCATTATGCAACATTTAAGTAATCAGAAATGTACCAGCCATAAATGGCACTCACAGCTGCTGGATCCACCACCGCTTCAACTCTTTACTGAGGTCACAGTTCAGCTCTGCAGGCCTTTTTCCAAGTGCACCATTTGCTCCTTCTGCCTAGTACCCACACCCCTCTTTAAATCCTCTCCCTCCATCTTGTCTCAGTTCATCTCCACATGTATCAGTGAACACAGGCAGGAGATTTGCATGCTGCCTTTAAAGCAGCAGCCTTGACTTCAGTCCTGGAAATCCTAACCATAATCATTAGTCAAGCTTTTTCAAGCTTGACTAATGTCAGCCAGCTCAACTTCAAGTCCAGTTATTTGTTTTGTTTTTTTATTATCACAAAACACAATATTCTCCTTCCATCAACATGTCCTGAAAGGCTTTCACTCTTCTTCTTCAACTTGCACTCATATTTAGGTATTATATGTAGGCATGTGTACATATTTTACACCAGTAACTGTAAACAAAAGGTGTGAATTTCACAGATTGAAGTGTTGTATTTGACAGGCGTCAGTATGAAAAAAAGCAGGTTAGTGTTGAGCTGTGAATAGTTGACGGACACGAAAGCGGTCACAGTGGCGCATACCTTTCTTAGTTGACTTTAGATGTTTACTCACATTCTGCCTTTTGTGCAAATGAATTCTTTACATTTGCAGATGTTTTGCCACAGATATGTTTTTTTTGTATAAATGTAAAGGCCTTTTGCTGCTGAAGTCTGTTCACAATTCACAGGCTTTACTGGTTGGATTAGTTCAAGTGAAACTGAGATTAAAACTGAAAAAAATGCAATACAGCATTGCATAAAAAACACAAAGACATTCATAAAAGCTGAGGAAGGACACACAAAACAGGACCTCTTATTTTCCTCTGTTTCAGTCCACAGAATGTGCAGCATACGTACACCGTACACCTTCCTGCCCAAAATGTCTCTTTTTTAATTTTGTGGAAAAACTTATCCACAGCTAACATCCATGAAATGTGTCATTTTGTTGGGCTTGAATTGCTCAGTGTACACATAATAGAATACGTCCCGAAATGTGTGTAAGTCACTAAGCTATGATATGGATAAGATATGAATTTTAATTATTTTTTGGTGCTATCTTAGTCTTTTGTTAAACTGTTTCTCACTGCCTTTTTACTCCGACAGCTGTGATGTATTTGTTCGTTTTGTGACATATCTCCAATGTCTTGTTTGTGGGAATGACGGGGGTGGTTCCGTTTCTTTGTTAAACAATATGTATTCAGAGTGATGGCACTACGAGAAAGAAATTCAAATGGAGAGAAAAAGAAAGGATTTTGGGTTTTGAAGATATTCAGGCGGACCACAAACACTCAGCAGCGAGAGGCAGAAGTAGATACAGACATGATGCAAAATAGCAGCAGCAGTCAGAAAAAGACAATAAATACACAAAAACAAAAGAAAAGAGAAGGCACAAAACAGGCACCACTTCTTATTTTTTCTGTCGGATTTGAGAGAAAACACACTGGAGAAGCCGGAAGCACAAAACACGGCAAACTAGAGTGATTATAAGCCGAAGATATGCTCAATTAGAGCAACAATGGAAGGTCGTGGGTGGGAAACAAATTCAGATGTCCATTCTGTGATTTGTCACTCGGCCCCACAGGCAGTGAGCACGTGACTGAAATGGTCAAATTCAGCAAATTCTGTGCTTGCTGCAGCATGCTTTTCAATGAACCGGTCAGGTGTGAATAATTGATTCACAAATTTCCCTTCTCTCATGCTCATGAGGGTCAATTGCCTCGGCTTCAGTTTTAATGCATTTGGCAAGTTTTTCAGGAGCCCTGTTTATATTTATTATATTCCTCTGTTTAACTGCTGCATGGATCTAATCCTGTGTGCTTAAATGTAACATTTTGTATCCTTTTTGGCATATACAGTGCTTAGCGGCCACCCCTCAATGCCAGGTTTATGCCAAAGCTGCCATAAATTAACAGCATTGGTAAATAACTAAATATTTTTTTGTGTTTCTGTAATGGTTAATCTTTAAATGGAATGATACTTTTAATGCTAAAAGCCTTATCCGCAATTTTTTTAAACTTACTGTTTTACAGAAAAAGTGGGGAGAAAAAACAAAATAGAAAAGCACATTATTATTTTTTGATTAAGTTGCCAAATTACAGTTATTTACTTGCATTCCTGAAGAGAAAATTAATTTTATGCTTGATTAATTTCTGCCAGCTCAAATTTGGGTATAAAAATGTGAATTCAGTTCATTTGCCAAATAATTAACAGTATAATGTTTATTTTTAAAAGAGTTTTTGACGGATTTTTACAGTACATTTCTTTTGTGACTTATCTAAAAAGAAATCTATTCAAATATTTTTTCTTAAGTCACAATTTGAAGCCTCAGTGATGCTGACTCAAAGAAGTTTTTCTTTTTTTATTTTTTGTTTCCACTTTTTGCTCTTTGACACACACCAAAAGATGAAATCTAAAACAAACACCTCAAGCAGCACCACACACATATTTATTCATCAACCACAACAAGTCTAGTTGGTCTTTTAAAGGGCAATCACAGCAGGACCGTGAAGATCAGGTCCTGATTACTGCAATTTGGTAATTAACCAAAGGGGAAAGTGAAAGTGCACTCTTTACAACACCTGAAATGGAATTCCTTCTCTCCTCACAGTCAGTTTGCATGCTATTTCCAAAGAACCAAAACAATCCGATCCTGCTGTGCCTTCCATTGACTGAGGCTGTGATTCTGTGCAGTAAGGGACAAAAAAGTGCAAAAGTCAAATTTCCCATCAGATAGGAGAAGGGTGATAAAGTGTGCCTGAAGAAGGGCTGCATATCACCTCCACGAATACTCTCACCTCTACTTACTCTAATTGCCCTCTCGAAATATCACTTCTGTTTCTCAGACTGATGTTTGTTCTTTTTTTTGCTCTGGATGAAGGGACCATTTTATGACCACGCAGGTACTGTAAGACCAAAATGGCTCAGCCTTTGTACTCTATAAGTAGTTGGTTCTTGGGGGTACTGAGGCTTACTTTCATTGTAATTTGCCCTGCCTAAAAAAATATTACTACTTAATATGTAAAGTGAAACTTCAAGACTTCAAAACCCATACAACACCTTTAAAGTGTAATTTCCAGTTAAATAAACTGTGTGCAAACAGGTGTTTAGGTTCAAAGCCATATGCACACAGCAGACTAAATAGACCTGCTTTTCACCTTTTTTCCTAGCGCTGCAAAATTAATGTGCATCCACCTCAGATAGTAATTGTGTATAATTAAGCTTTGCCTGGTGTGCATGAATTCACAGCAGCTTCAGAAGTATGACCCATTTTTTTGGCACAACTCGTTCTAAAGTAAGGGGGAAATTACGAGGCAACATAAATCCTATGAAGGTAAAACCTTCTCTTTTTTTCCAACAGGGAAAAAAATGATTCTCATAAAAAGGTTTTCTGGCTTCAAGTCTTTTTTTTTCAGATCTCTTTTGGCCATTTCACTAGAACATGTTCAGCTGCCACCTGTTGGATTTCAGGCACAGATGATTTGTATCTTTGCAAAATGTCCCAGTTTATTTTCTAAATTTACCAACATTTAAACAAACTTAATTTGTCAAAAAACAAAACAAAACAACAACAACACATGGCTTCATGCAACAGGTTTGTGTTGCATGCAGTCTATAAATGTATGCATCTGATAGTCCATCAGGGAGACTGAGCCCTCTCTATTAATCAAATCTTCATACAGCTACTCTGTGACATCTAAAAATCTTGGGTTCACACAGGAAGCAAATATAATTGCATAGCATTAAAAAATGTCTTCACACAGCAACTTAAATCCAAGAGTGAATCCATACTGTATATACTACTCAACACTATGAATTCTCACATGCATAATAATATATACATTTTTATTCCCCTGTTTTATTTTATTTTATTATTGATGTATTTTAAACACGGCTTCGAATATAAAAAATGTTAATGCATTGAAGTCACTCATATATTAACAGCAAGTAGTATTTTGCACTGTTAAACATGATTCTTCAGCCCAAAGTGATGCTGTCCATGTTTTGCTTTTTATACATTGCCCAGTTTCCATCAACCCACTATTTGTCAACTTTACATTAATTTGTTGCTACATAAATTTTAATTTGATATAAAGAAAAAGTTGGAAAAGTTATTATTATTATCTAACAGAAGCTGATGGAACAGCACATCTTTTTTTCTCGCTCAAGGCAAAGCAATATATTTTTAGGGTGTTATTTCACTGAGCTATTGATTACCTTCATTGCTGCCTGTGAATACACAGTAGCCAAGTCAAAGTTAAGATGGGCGAGACAAAGGTAATGACACCTCATGGATGAAATGTACTCCAGAGCAAAAGGACGAGTAGAGCTGCAGAGCCAACAAGATGGCTCTGAACTACCACTTCAAAACGTGCTTGAAACCTGTGGAAAGTCATTCACCTACAACACAAGCAGATAACCTGATCTGCCTCGGCTGTGCACCATGCGTTGCAGTACTTTTCCTGGAGTCACATTAGTCACAGTGAGTGTCAGACCACACCCATAGTCAAACTTGGCCTTTAATTTGTTGTCAGCTACACACCTGGAAAGATTCTTGACTCTGTCTTTCTCTAATTGGATGCTATTGTGCTGACACTGAAATCTATCCAGAAAATGACAGAAAGACAGACAGATAAACACCTGCCAAAGTATTTAAATCCTGTCTTTGTTTTAGTTTCCACTGCAGCAGGTGTCTCCAAGAGCACACACACACATACACACACCCAACACTAAGCCCGTTTGTAGTTGGTTATCAGCACTTTTTTGTGCACATGAATCTGGTATGCTCAAGCACGCAGAACATTTTGTTATACAGACTGTAAATTATACCTGTGCGTGTGTGTGTGTGTGTGTGTGTGTGTGCGTGTGTGTGTGTGTGTGTGTGTGTGTGTGTGTGTGTGTGTGTGTGTGTGTGTGTGTGTGTGTGTGTGTGTGTGACCTGTAATGTCTTTAAGTCT
>VUQK01001990.1:24398-35021 GCA_015106715.1 Bujurquina vittata
AAAAAAAGGAAAAAAAAAAAACAAAAAACGAGGGGGAAAGCGGGGGGGGCGGGGGAGCAAATAAACCACAGACCCCCCCCCCCCCCCCCCCGAGTTACAGATAACGGAAATCACAACAGTTGCTATCAACCTCCTCTGTTAATCCAAGCTTCCTGTTGCTCACATAAAAACAGGACTCAGGCGCATTATTTGACTCGTCTTCCACTCAGAATTGATCTTTTGAGTGTTGCCTACTTCAGTCGGAGACATTGTGAGAGGAGCAGGTGATAGAGATTGATAAAGAACAGGCTGTAACAATAAAACAGCAAAAGGCAACACAGGGGGCTGAAAATAAAGCCAGACAGAGATACTTCAGAAAAATCATTAATCTTGTGAATTCATAACTGTATTTATTCCCCCAATCAGTGCTCTAATGAAACAACTGCACAGTGGAGCTTTAAAATTCACGCACTTTAACATCAGCACATTCAGGTTTGACACTGCCACTTACTCTAAAACAAAAATAAGATAAGATGATAAAAGAAAAGTGAATTTGTTGGGAAATGTGGAAAATAGATTTGTTTGGGGGCCAGAAAAGTGAAATAGTTTCTACTGATTTACAGTAACATTCTCCGGCCTATGGATAGGCTGATCATTTTTTCTAATCTTTGATTAGCAGTTCCAGCAGCGTAAAGAAAAAAAAAGAAACTTGGCAGAAGATTAGGATCAAGCATAAAAGCCTTTATTTTATGCATGACCAACTGAACTGTGACTATATATGGCAAATTTTGTGCTGCAGCCTTTTAACATTCTCAACAGGCTGCATTTATAAAATTCCTTCAGCATGTTGTCAGGAAAAGAATTCCTGAAAATTTGGATGTAACCTCCTCTGGACCAGGTTCTGCTTTTAGCATAAATTACCAAGGTGACCTAACCAGGTAGAGCCATCTTCATGACAATGAAAACTCTGACTTTAAGCTTGAAATAACTCGCTAACCCATTAATGTTGCTTTTTAGTACGCCCCTCTGGAGAGTCAAGTTGAGCTGTGCAAACATTCAGTACAGATATGTACGCTAAATCTCAGAGTATTTCCAAGAAGCAGGAGCCAGAAGTGAAAAAAGGAAACGTAAAGGCAAGAAGGAAAGGGTAAGACGAGTTACCCCACCATGTGGTTGGGACATTTTTTAGATGTAAAAGAAAAAAAGTTACCACAAAAAAGGAACAAACAAAGCCACAGTTTCATAGCAGGTACCTTAACAGGTACGTATAGTCTATAATACAACATCAGGAGCGCTCTGTTTTATTCCTGATAAATCAGCTCTTTCTCCCAAGGTTGAAGTTGTTCTACTGGCAGGCAGTGAGTGTTTAGGATGCAGACCACGGGCTGCTGGGTTGTGTAGGTAAAACAGGTCTCCGGGGAAAGAGGTAAACACGGCAGAGCAGCCTGCTCCCAACTGTGGCAATAACCCAGAATAAAACAAATCTTTTCCCTTAAAGCAGCCGGGGGTGTTCCATTCCAGAATCAAAAATCACATCTCTGTGCCTAAGCACACACTCATGTCCAATCAGGTCCATCATAGAAATGGGACCTGAGTTTAACATTTTATTTTCAAATTTTCAGATATAGTGAAATGAAAATGTGGAACAACTTTTCAAAGGCTGACAAGCAGATTTAAGTGACCGCTAAAGATTTATTTCACTTTGTGGGCCTGATATATAAAGTATTTATATCAGCAGTAGTAAACACTCAACGTATTATGTTATCTGATATGCTGAGTGTCAGACTTACAGCGGCGCGCTGACTCCTGACTCAGCTCCAGCCTATAGATGGACAGTCTGTTGGGTCCTCCGCACACATTGGTCTTCTCTCCTTTGCACTCCATGTTGCATTCGCTTTCTGAAGCATTGGGCGCCTGGATCTTATGACCACAATAGCACTCTGCTCCAAATTCCAGGCCTGCATACATATATCCCCTGGAGAGAAGAGGAAAAAAGGGATTAGCATTGTTAGTGTAGGGAAACAGAGAGGTTTAAGTGATCATTTTGAGCCGTCATTATGTTTCTTAATCCTTCACAGGCACAGTTCATCCGTTGGAGCAGTTGGGACAGCTGTAATCAATGGAAACAAACAACTAATGCATGAAAAGTGCATGAAAATATTATTCAAGAATAATAGATCATTGTGAAAACAAGAAAAGTTATGTGCTCTGAAACCTCTTAAGCAAAGCCAATTATAAATAAGTGTAGTATACTAAAATTCATCACACAGCGCCTCTTCCCTCCTGACTGTTGCCTCATGGAGGATCTGACTCCCAGAAGGCTTTTCAGGTGCAATTAGATGTTTAACGCACACACCTTACATGAGAGAAATCCCCCGAGATGTCAATCAAACCCAAACCTCTCCACGCTGCTATGTGTTGCCCCACATTTGTTTGTCTGTTTTTATTACCCGCCGCTTCGGCAAATGCAGCTGCAAGAGGCGAGAACTAAGAGGAGAAGGAGCTGAAAACAGGGATCTCTTCTCTCCTCCTAGTCTCTGCTCTGTGAATCAGTCATGGATGTAATTCAATGCATTCAATGGAGCCGTCCCTGGCATTCCACAGGGAGGGGAAAAAAAGAGGTGAGAGAAGGATGGTGAGGTAGTAGAGAGAGTGAGATGGGATGAGAGGATAACAGGAAACAAATGGAGGAGAAGCGGTGAGATAAATGGCTTGAAAACTGGAGCACGTATTTTTACTACATTAAAACCACGGCGATGCAGGAAAACAAACCTGAATTTCTTTGGCAGTCAGAAAAACAACACTCGCACAAATTTATAACACACCAACTAATGTTTTTACTGTATATAAAATTATATAAATTTAAATAAATACAACTGTCCAAAAGTGAGTGGACCTCAAATTTGGTTAAATAAAGCCTGAGGGTGTGGCCACCTGGGCAGCACACACATTAGCATTTTTTTTTAAATGAATATGATTTTTTTTTTATACATAAACCACTATCAGCATGACTCAAAATCACAGTGCTTCAAACAAACAATTGAATTTTAATATTAAGCAGGACTAAAGCGCAGAATGAGCTAAAAGAGCTCCAAGATATGATCAGGTCCGTTGCATAATCTTAACACCATGCCCTGAAGAGGCTCTTTCAAAATCGAGTTTTAAAACCTTTATTATTTGCCTTGTGTGACTTCATGTTGTACATTGTGTTCTGGCACCGTGTACTGCTTCAGCACAGTCAAGCTATTCACGTACACAGACAAGGGGGTTAATGGTCCAGCAGCTCATTTTGCCCTGGGCCCCAGTAACAGATTAATGTGGCCATAGCTGAATGGGGCTGAGGAAGGGGCGGCCCAGTCAATTTCTTCCACAGAAACCTACAAAAAAAAGTTTGTTTGCAACGACCACAATTAAATAGAAAAAGGGTATTTTTAAAACAGCAGACACGAATTTGGGAGGACTGTGATGCCTAAAATATCGTGTGGTCTGTGGTGGAGCACTGGTCGTACGTTTGGCTATCTAGCCCAGCCCAAGAGCATTTTCAAGGATTTTCACACCATCAGCAAATGTATTCTGTCACTTTGAGTCAACACTGAACTTTAAAAGTCAAAAACTGTGAAAGACTTGTTCTGTGTGATATAAAAATGTGATATGATTGAGAGCCTGTGGACAGCCACAAAATGGGCCTCGAGGTTATCGTTCTTGCTCTACTGTGTGCCTTTCCTCAAGAGTCTATTCATTTTTTCTTTAGTTTTCTTAGCTCCATTACGATGGGAAAGTAACTTCTGATCGCAAAAAGATTTTTAATCTCCCCTTTAGCTCTTTTGCAGTGTAGGTTCTTTTTTTATTTCTCAGTGGGGATCAAAAGATAGCAAATTAAAACGGGGGGGTAAACTTGCTTAATGGATGAGTTTTCTGTTGTTTGCCGCTGTCATACCTTTCTGCACAGTTGTCCTGGCAACGAAATACAGTCATTTTTTTGTAGTCGAAAAAGGAAACTCCTCTCAGAGCTCTTTTCTGAGTGTCATCGATGTAGCAGCCAGTGTACTTTGCTAAAAAAGGAGAGAAAACACAGTTACTGATGTGTACTGAGAAAATGTAACTTTAGCATATGTGCAGGCCTACATTTCTAACATGACAGCTTATACACAACAATAACAAAATCATTTGTCACACGCATCAGAGGTGAATATTATCCACATCAGTATCCCCTCACACAGCCTCACGCTGCGGTAACAGAGCGCATAGGAGCCCAAACTGGGGCAGAAGCTTTATTTATTTATAAAGACACACATCCCCTTCTAGTGGCCTGTAACTGTAGTGGCAGTCATCTCTCTGCATTTTTCAGAAGTGTGTGGGGGCTGGGCTCTAGCGAACCTCTGCAGAGGCATACAGTGACCCTTTAACAGCTTCTTGCCTCTCATTAGAACGACGTTCTCCTGTTTAACCAGACTACACAGGCCCTACCATCTGTGCTCTGCCATTACCCCTTTGAGCCTCTGGTAATAACTAAATGGGAAAGCACAGAGTCCCCTGCATTATCTTAATTGTGCCGGTCTACAGGCCTGCATTTGAGCAGCATGCTGCGTGCTGCAGTGGACAGTAATCTACCTATTGTTGAGCTGGAAAATAATCTGCTTTTTGATGGAGTGAAATGCAGATTTGATGAAACTGCATCTCCTGTTTGGAATAGTATACTTCTGCTTAGCATTATATGAAAGTAAATGATGAAACCGCAGATGCCACTGATATAATTATTGTTTTCAATCATTTTAGCATCTTCGGAAATGACCTCATTGCAGCTGGTGAATTATATTTTCCACGGTGCTCTGGGTATATCCTTTCTCCAGCCGGCTCCCGTTGTCTCATTTGTGCAGCATACATCTGTGCTATTGGCCCACACAGCAAAAAAGTGCTTATGCACTGCAGTCTGCATCTTACTGCAATATTCCTCTTAAATTAAATTCGGAGCCAGGATGAATTATTGCATTTGGAGTAAAAAGGGAAGGGGAAAAAAAACTCTTAACCCAAACACAACCACCTTTGGAAGACAAAAGGCTGTTAAAGACTACATATTAATGAGCAGTGCTGGATCCATTAGAGCAAATACATGCTTTGAAGTTATTAATTACTCTGTCATCACATACGGCCGCAATCCCATGAGGTTAGAGTTTCGGAAAAAGGAGGCATGGGGCTGGAGGGGGGATGACTGAGAGACCTTCATTTGATCAGTTTGAGTGTACAGTGTAAACATGTTTGTTTTGCTGCCCTTGAATGGAGAGAGAAAAAAAGATTATGACTCCATGTGCATTGTTTTATATTCTACATTCTAATTCACAGCAGGTTATGGTGACTCAGAGGTTCTGACCTTCTTCACCCTTACAGAGGTTGGGAGTCTTTCCTGGAGTTAAAAATCAGGAGCGAATCTGTAATGTCACACTCATGTTTCATATTTATGGCAGTTTAACTCTCCCACCTGTGTGTGCAGCTTCCCTGGTGAGAAACGTCACTAAAAGGGAGTTGCAAAAAATCCATCTGTTATTTATGCTTTTTCAAGTGTCTATTTTGAGATTTCATGGATGAATAAATAGAAACACCCATATAGCATGTGCTCATTCCCATTGAAGTTGTCTCCCTGCCACTGCAGATGTTTATCACTGCTTTATCGAATGAGTGTGATTAAAATGATAACACAAGAGTGACACAAGAGAAAAAAAAATGGTATTACTACTTTATTCTTAAGGATTTAACTCCTTTAAAAAAAGATTTTCTCATGTTTCGCCACAAAGAAAGGAGCAGGACAAGAGTCGGTTTTTATTTTATAAATTCATATGCCGGAGATATGAGCTGTCGACTTTGTTTTCAAATGCTTGTGCTTCATCCAAGAGCACAGAAAGTGACTGACACAGTATGAAAATCAGAGAGGAGGAAGCGAGATCAGAGCCAGGAGCAAATCTGGCCTCCAAAGAGCCAATTTGTCCATGTTTCATTTGGAAAGTCAGCGGGATGGATGTTTGTGCGACTGAAGCTCAGAGATGTCAGCTGCGGGTAGACACGTCCCTGCCTTGCAATGGTGTTTCCACAACACGTTATGATTTAATAAGTTAGCACTGAGTTTACATGTAAACCATTTAAGATGGGATGGTGCACGTGAGCAGCTTGTAAAAAGACAGATAAAAGCGTTAATCCCACAATCGGCTAATCATTTAGTTGTTGTCACATCACTCAAAACGTGAACATGTGCGCAACACTTGAAGGAGCTCCAGCTGAAGCACGGAGGGGGGGGATCCTTGAAGGATTTATACTGAGAAAAAACACATAATTATAATTATCATCTCACTCCACTCTGAGGAGATCTCCCACATGACCAATTACAGCTAGTAACGTCGAGTCATTAAGATGCAGCAGTTTGTAATTTTTTGGATCTGTTTCATATTAGCATGAAGTGGGACAAAAGCTGGTTGTGTGCATGCCAGTGGGTTTGCATTATGAATCGGCCTGTCACAAAAAGTAAAACATTTGCATAATTGCTGAAATCTTTTGCTCATCGCTTAGCAGCTATAACAAAAACTATGCACTGAAGAGTCATTTATTTTGGCACAATGCAAATGCAGCATTTTTTGCAATCGCTTTAAAGCCTTCCTGATCTGTATGTGTGGGTCATTATTTTATAGTCATTTCTTTTTAAATTCTTTACTATGCTGAAGAAGCCAGGAACAAAATTTGCCAATGGGGGGGGGAGGGGGGAGAACAGGAATAAGACTTCCATATGTCATACTATGATTTTAGAAAGTGTCCCATTTTGCAGCATATTTAAAATAAAAATTAAAAGGGAATCATTTAAATGATATGTACAATAACAGCATACAATACATGTGCTATAATACAAGACTCAGGGTACATGCTGGACAGCACTAACCACTGCACCAGAGTGTTGCCCAGTGCGAGTCCTATAAAATCCCTTAAAAGATTTGTATATAAATAAACATTTACTACTGGAGGCAATGGGCCAGCTTATATTTTACAGTTTGCCAACTAGCCTTGAATTTGGAGATGTAGAAGAAAAGAGAAGGATGTGGCTCAGATGGATAATCGGGAAAACTCTATACTAAAAAATGCACAGCTCCAACAGCAGTTTTCACCCACCTCTTCCGTCGTCCAGGTCTTTGGCATTGCGTCCTTTAAGTGCACGGTTCCAGTTGCTGGTGTAGTCTCCCCCCCTGCCCCCCATCCCCTGGCCCTCCTTTCTTGTCTTCCTCATCCAAGGAGGACCAAACCTCCGTCCACTTCTGCGTTTTTCCTTAAACACCCTACTCATGATGCCAAGCCCCCGAGTGTCCGATGAAGCCCAGCTGCCCATCTCTGATGCTATAAGAGAGTCCCGGCCTCCTCGGGCCCCCGGGCCGCTGTCACCAACGAAGCCAGAGTGCAGAAAGACAAGGCTCCCGGCGGTCAGGTAGAGAAGGATGAGGGAAAAGAATCGCACAGGTTTCCTGCGGAAGTAGCGCTGTATCTTCAGCAGAGGCTTGGCCATGCTGGCTCTCCCAGCCACTCAGACACACTCGCCCAATGATGAAAATTCATAAAGATGAAGAATCAACACCACACAGGGCCCCACTGGGCACCAGCTAAAGCAAAGATAAAAGCCAGTAAAAATGTCTTAATCCTGTATGAAGGTCACCCAAACAATAGCATGGCTTTAGCGTCATAGATAAAACTCCAGTCTCATAAGAAAGACGCTTGCATCTGTGCTGCTCTGCCGACTGTGAGAATCTCTCTGCGTTCCCACTGACAGCGCAGCCCTGACAGCCGGCTCTGGGGCCACGTCCTGAAAGGTGAGTGGCTCCGGGTGAAAGATGATCGCTCAGCGCTGCTTTCACTCCAGTTATCAGCCTACAGAGATACCACACCAGCACCGCAGTGGCACTTTCTCCCACACTGTGCGAGGGAAGGAGGTTTTATTTACCAGCTGCGATCCTTTCAGCTATGTGCGGCCGGCTATCCACTGAGATGATCTGGGAGAGAGAGGGCGTGACTCACCATCTGCAGTGAAGACACACACAAGAAGGGAGAATAAACATACAGCTAAGTAAGTTTCATCACGTGGTGCAGAAAAAAACAACATGAGCAGGTTACAAAAGGATAAAGCAAGCAAATCTAAAACTTCTGCAAAAGCTATAAATCAATCCAAGAAGACACACAGAAACCGAACACTGAAGCATTTCTATTATAATACTGTTGGTACATGGAGTTCAACTTTATTATGCAATGCAAGCTATCTTCATTCTTCTGTCAAACTCTCAACAAACAGAAATACCAGATGGAACACAGACAAGCAAAGACAATTAAATAACAGGATTCAAAGCAATTACATAGCTTGGAAACGACTGTTTTTAACTGTTGCGCCAAACAGTCATAAAAAATTAACTCACTGAGGCTCGGAGTTCTGTATTATCTTTAGTAAATTAAGTGAAGTAGAAAGGACAGAAGAAAACAAAGCTCTACCCTGCAGCATTTTCACTGAAGTATTTGAGATCTACTGCCTGTGGGAGTTTGTGGAAATTACAGAAATTTATGTAGATGACAGAAAAAGATCAAGCAAAGACTTTTTAAAGAATGCACAGGTTAAAAATCTGCAAGATTAAGGGTGCTCATCCATAAAGCATATGCTTCCATGATTCTTTTTAAGATTTACTGATTAATGCATTTTTCTTCTCTTTTTTTGTATTGTGATGGCTGAATCCCAACTTTCCAAACTCTCTGCAGGTTCTCTCAAAGGAGTCTCTGTTCTGGGACGAGCCCCGGAGTCTACAGTTGGACGGTGTAACGCAACACTCAAGGTCAGGGAATTTTCCAGAACATTTGAGGGGACACTCACCCATGTGCCTTTTCTGACTGTTTGCCTCAGGACAAATCTGCAGAATACTTGTCACCTGAAACCCCCCCCATCCCCCCCGGTAGTCTAAGAAGAGTCTGCAACCCTCAAGGAGAAAAAGATTATATTGGGCTCAAGTGCTTCAGCCTGACACAAAGACAGTCCTCATCCTGTTTGACGTCTCAAAACTTTTCCTCAGTTTAATGACTTCTAAAAGGATGTAAGGATGGTTTCCATTGCTTACTGGAGATAGAAACATAAAATGTTCAGAAGTCTGGCTTAAAGGTTTTGCGGGTTCGCATCATTTTCACGAGGACATAAAAAAACACAAACAAAGAAGCTTCACAAAATGTCAAAATAAGTCAAAAAATAACATCTCAGAAGTAAATCTGTGACGGTGCCTACTTTGCAAGACTTCAGAGCACGAACAAATAAATCTGCAACAGGTTTAAATAACTGTTTGACATTTAGGGAAATCCATTTATTTCCTTTGTCTGTAAATTCATTAACGCTGCAACTCTTCTGTTTGATCTGTACACAAACAAAAACGCTTGGTTCTGTGTGTTATTTTTTTTGTCACCCCATAAGAAAACTAATAGGCTAATAATAAACTTCCTTTAAACATGTGTGAAATGTCAGCGATTCTTTCATCCCCGCAAACAGCCTCTTTTCCACGTTAATGGAGTTACACAGTATGAAAATTCCTCCAACAGCTGAATAAACACTATTCAAAAGTGACTCCAACTTCACATTCTAGCCGCAATTTTTTCAGTCCTGCGTCAGTGTTTTGCTCCCAGTAGATGGAGTAAAGATATTCCAGGATGATACAGTGACTACTAAACAAGCTGGTGTTTGGTTCAGAACGAAAACTGCTTGCCCAGGAGAAACTGAATCACACTGAAGCCAGGGTTATGGGGTTGAAAATCTAACTGCATATTACATCATTCTTCCTACTCCTACACCACTGAGGACAAAAACAGAAGACTAATAATGAATACGGGTTCTTACTGAGAAGAAGATGCTTCAAGGTCACAGGAGAAGATAGACTCTTTTGAGTAGGGCTGCTATGGTTGTTACATCTTTAAGAAAAGAGAAAAAAAGCAACGTCCTGTTCTGAATCATATAGTAAATGAATTTATGAGTGCAACCAGATGGAGGAAAAAAAAAACGACACCAAATCGCTTTGCTTCCAATGAATGTGACAGGGCCACACACACACAAAGGATAATTACTGGTGTTAATAATTAATACCCGCCACCCCCCCTTTACCAAAATGAAACTGAATTCTACTTGTGCTTAATTTGCAGGTTCCGGTAACAGTAACAAAAGCGTGGTTGCTGCAGCTGTGAGTCCCATGTTTAAAAAAAGGCCAGTACACTGTGCCAGAATACTATAATTTACTATCTCAAAACAGGTAGTTCAGCAGAAGCTGATGTGAGTAATATAATCAAGACTATCAAAATGGTAAAAACCCATGCCTAAGGGAACACTGTCTGTATGAATTTTCCTGGTAATATATTCAATTATTCAAAATTAGCAAAGCAAACATTTGCTGAGATACTTGAGTGACCAAATAACACTACCCCAGTATCATTCTCCCTTATATTTGCAGCTCACTTTCTTCCAGGAGGAAAAAGTGAACAGAACTAAGTGAAGCAGACACAGAGAGAAAGAGGAGATACAACAGACGAGAGATAGGATATGCCGTGGAGGTCTTTTTCTCTCTCTTTTTTTTTTTTTTTGCCACTCACAGATATTACTCAAGTTGA
>VUQK01001990.1:35041-46241 GCA_015106715.1 Bujurquina vittata
TACTCAAGTTGAGTGGACATGAACTCACTGACTGACCATTAATTCACATTCATATTAAATGAGCCAACAAATATTTAATCAGAATGGATTTCGGGACGGAAACGTCAAAGTTAATCTTCGGCAAGCAGGCGGACGCCCGGCTCTGCTTTTGCTGCAGGCAAATAGCTCCACAAGTCAATCCATAAATATTCTTCATATGTGTCCCGGGACTCGTTGACCAAGGAGAGAGATGAGCAATTCAGCTCTACAGCAGCACTCAAGTTCAGAAACAGACAAGGGTCAGCTAGCATGGACAACTGGTGGCTTCAAGCAAGGAGCGATGGAGAGAAATCGCTCTCAGATCAGTCACGAATGCCCTGCACAAAAAGAAAGCATGAACAAGAAATAGGCAAAATGCAACTACACACATCCGATCACTTAAAAAGACAAAAATGATCAGGCTGGCTTTGCATCTAAGATAATAAATGATATCAAATATTTTATTTCTTCTGCTTTTGTTTACAGATGGTTAAATGCTCATTCTGATCACCTGATGCAGGTTTGAGAGTCTGTTCACCCTCTCAGCTCAGCATCAACATTCATGTTTACCAGTTCACTGCTGTAAAATGAACTGAATAAATGTATCGCTATATGAGAAAACATCACCCACATGCTGAGTTGTCCACAAGCCTAGCAACCGCCTCTCCAGATTGTTAAAACATTTTATGTGGATAAAGAATCATAAAAACAGCTACAGTATAGTACAAGTAAGATTATACCAAAAAAAAAAAAAAGCTCTATGAGAGTGGTTATGCAATGCTGCTCTGATTTACAGGAAGGAAACAAACAAGACACAGATAAACTGACACACACATACACAGATACTCCCTTTGATATGACAGGCAAAAGAGGAGGCAACTTTTAATGCAAGATGTAAAAAGTTATTTGATGGTCGTCACGAAAGACCACCAAGATTTGAACTTGAAGAGGCTGAATTTTTAGCAGTCGTATATTTAGTCTTGACAGAGGCAGATAAAATATCCAGTTATGTTACTTGATTCTGCAGATGTAATCAATTCCCACTCTCTAGATTGCCAAAAAAGCAGCATTCTTTTCACTGGGATGTGGGTGAGTCTGCTGAACTAGTAGAACTCTGAATCCCCAGTGTAAATCACACCAGCAGAATTAAATCAGCTATGATATCCTCCCAATGCTTTTAAATAGTGGTTTCTTTCTTTTGGGGGGGAAAAAAATACAGGAAAATAATTGTTTGTTGAAATGTTAGCGAGGTTGCGTTTGGTCAGGTGAAAAAAAACCAGAACACTGACAGTCATTAACAATGGGTTTGCATGGGGAAAGAAACACACACTGTTGTGATGGAAACGGGCACTTTCAACAGTGGCAGGAAAAAGAGGTTATCGGGTGCTCCGGTGCCAGCATTGGTGCAAGAGGAAACCATTTGAGGTTTCTCTTATTGTCCTCTAACTCCCTGTTTGTACAACTTCAAGTCCCATCCTGTAAAAGAGCTGTTCTATGGGACGTCTTCATTCCTTTAGCAGCAGAGGGGTTAACAATGATAGCGGCAGCAGCCCTGACCCTCCCCTCACCCTGGGGCCTGTCTTTCCGCTCTCCTGGTGTGTCTGGCCTGCCAGTACGCATTAGCTATGATTGTCAAACCACATCAAACTAAAGATCGCATTCTTCCTCCGGTGACATTACTAAGCATGTTTGTTTTTGCACAGATTCTTCCATTCATCCAGCTGCAAAGATGCCTTATTGCAGGTCAGAGAGAAATGTCAAGCAAAGCGAGTTCTTGAGAGCTTCTCTGAATGTTTCTTTATGTTTAAATGTGTTCATTTCAGTGTTGGTTTAGGTGGATTTCTATGAAAACTCTCAATTGCATGTAAAACTGAGAAACCTCAAATAAACCACTGCCAACATTTTGCTGCTCTGCAGAAGAGATTCAAGTGGCTCACTCAGCACAGATGGCAACTCTTAGAAGCGCATGACCCCTGAAAACTGGAGTGTGAACATGACTGTGTCCAGTAACAACAGGATTACAGTGCCAAAGCAGTTTTCTTCCTTTAGTGTTTGGCAAAAGCTGCTGTGGTATGTGCTACAGTTTTGGCTTCCCATCTTGTTGTAAGCCATTTTAATTAAAACTGTATTTATCTCACTGTGTGCTCACATTAGTGATTGGCTCAATGCCCAATACACTTAATTAGTGGTGGCCACTCATAAGAAAACTCATCAGCAAAGATGCCAGAATCACTGCACGGTGACAAATCGCATGAAGCAGCACAAACATTTTGTTGCAAATGGTTCATTGTTACACTTTCTCCCAAGCCAACAAGATGACTCCAGACCCCCGACACCTCAAAGTGTCGCATCCTGCGATAAAGCTTCTACATATAATCTTCCACTAACAGCTGCTTATTGTTAGGAAGTCTGTATAGAACCTCTGTCTGTTGGGGTATCTTTAAAATGCGAAACATCCGATAATAGTGTCACATGGTTCAAGTACTTATGATGATAAAAGTTTTCAAAAAGAGTTTAAAAATGACTGGAGATGAGCTGCACTGCTGGCCTCCATCTATCCCGTTTTCAGAATCACCTGTTTAGCTTCATTTTAGGCTTGACCACCAAATTCCTGACTGAAAGGCTGTAAGGTGTTATATAAACAGAGTGGTAAAAGTTCTGAATGGAGCTGCAGAAGTTCCATGAAGTGCAGCAGATCAGTCGCATGAATGTAAACACAGATTGTAAGATTAAACAGAGGGTGATCAGCATTGCTGCACCTACTGGTATGTTAGCTCAGTGTTAAGAGGATACCACGTTTACCAGAAAAGCCACACTACCATTGTTTATTTAAGAGCATATTTTGGGTTGATCTAAGCAGCATAGGGAGATGTTTGATTCCATGCTAACTGTTAATATGTTCATGCTTCTTATTCAGAGGAGTATATGATGAAGGCAGTCAGGCTTCCTTTGTGTTCGCTCACTTGACAAAACCTAAAACTGCAGTTGTCAACTTATTCAGTGCACTCACTTACGAAGGGGTGTTTCACACCTCATATGACTCATCTTCAGTACAAAATGAGTGCTACCTACTAAATGGTGATTAAAAAAAATCTACAAGGAACATAAAAAATACAACAGTAAATTGCAAAATCCCTTAAGTTTGTCAGCGGAGCAAAGTGAAATTATTTTATTGATTGAACACGTCTTCTTGGTGTGTGTTCTGTGTTGTAATAACTCCAATTCCAGCAGTGTGAAAGAGGCTTGGCAGCAGATTAGAACCAAGTACAAAAACACTGACACATTTTTTTGCATCATCAAATGAATAGATGCACCTTCCTGCGAGAATCTGATGCGGCAATATTACAGCAGCACAAACTGGTCTTCATTTGTGATGTTAGTAAGACTAGGCTTAACAACCCGTACATATAAAATGTATTTTCCCAGCATAGAATCTACTTAAAACATGCTGTCAATAAAAGAATCAGTGAAAATGTGGTGCTTCCGGCAGATTTGAAACCAAAACTGTGAACAGAACCTGCTCCACACCAGATTTTTTCCAGTCATAATCCAACCAAACTATAGCTCGGGGGGAGCCTTATCAACCTAAATGTACATAATAGAACTTCCCTGCAGCTCAAATCCACAATAGCAAGCATAAGCAGCTCGAATTTCCAACACTATTCTCAGTGCTAACAGTCTGTAAAGAAAAGAAAGGAAACAATAAGCCTGCTACCAAACACACACAAACACTTTTTGTTTTCATTAGTGATAATAACTGTAAAATATTAACCTCTGTCAGCTCACATCCTGGCCTGGAGAAATCTCAGTCTCGACCAGTACATCACTATCATCTCATTGCTTAATTATTAGTTATCACAGATGTAACAGCATTAGTATACAGAGAGACACTACAGCAATTGTTCATCTTCCACAAAACAATACTGAGAAGTTAATTATTCAATTCAGGAAATGAGCCTGTGCATGATATTTCAACATGTATGTGGTTTTTTGTTTTTGAACTCTATACCTTCTGGTTGTTGTGAAATGATTGCTGTGCTTGGCCAGGCTAGTTAACCTCCCCCCAAGAAGCCTGAGGTAATTATAAACAGCATTACATTTGGTACTGCAGAGACGTGAACTGACCAATGACAGGAAAACATTTTAAGAACACCCCACGAAGCTTAAAAATTAAGCCCAGGATGGCAGGGAAAAAGGCTCATTGTAATCCTGATAAAACTCAACAGTCCATTAAGCTCAGTGGCGACTTTTACTCAGAAAAAGAAGAGGTAAATTAAAGGGTCTAAAAATAATGTAATCCTCTCCTTTGACTAACGCACACTAGCATTAAGCTGCAGAGTTTTAATGGAGTCACTGATGATCATGAACATTTGCACCAGCGCAGAGTGATAAGCAACTTACACAGCCACAAAGCAAAGTGGCAGTGAAAGAATAATCGCTCTATTGTGACTGTGGACACAAAGCAGCAGAGTTCGAATAGGAATGAGCAAAAACACAAAAACTGGACATGTCATCTGGATTAGCACGGATTTTTCTGAAAATTTGAAAGAATGGATAAAATAATGAAATGAAAAAACTAAGTTCTTTGACTACTTCAGGAGAGAACCACTGGAACTGTTTTTGATGGTGACAGAATGACAGTTCTGGTATTAATAATGTGTCACAAAGCTCCTAACAGAGATAAATATCCCAGATGCCTGCTGTGTGAATTTCTGTATCACCCTGGGTAGCTGTAGCACCCAGATCCCAGTTGGCCACATAGATGGGCATTTGAGAAACAATCACTTGAATTGCTTCTCTCTAATGGCTTCATAAAAGAAGTAATTATTCTGCAGTAGGGAGGCGCTGTCAATGGGAGATCAAATGATGTCTTCTACTATCCAACCTTAACAAAGCTCCTCATTCAGGGCCTTACAGGGTATCTGAAGCTTTTTTTCTCATAGAGGAAAGGAGCTTTTTGCCCCACTTCTCTTCTCACACCTTCACTAAGCACACAGGATCTCTGCTTTAATTAAAAGTGAATTCTCAAAGCTCAGCTCTGCTGTGAATCTCAGTCCTCTCTGCTTGAATACACTTAAGGAGGGGATTGCGGAGGCTTTCAGTAAATGTTTAGTTGGTGAGGAGGAAGAGGAGGAATGGGGAATGCTGTCTGGAAAAGTGGAAAGTTTCAACAGCCAATAGTTAATCAAAAAGCACAAGACTTTTACTTGTTAACGACAAGAAAAACAGTTCTAGTTATTAAGAGAGAACAAGGCAGGTGCTTGTATTTGGTTTCACTCATCAAGAAATATTCATATTTATGTGAATCTGAGTACTCTTCATTTAGTGACCGCTGTTACCATCAATATATTAGGGCGAAGGCTCTGCTCCATATATTGGATCTGCTCCATTTATTATTATTTATGCAAATGAGTCAGCTTTTTGAGGGCCTAAACATGCCTGAAAAATCATAAACTTTGCAAACCATCAGAAATTTTGATAATGTATTTTGTGGATCTTAAAGAACGTGAGTGTATAGTACCCCCGCCATATACTTTGGCCTTTATGTATCAAACTGGTTACACATTATATTTTCACTGTTGGTTCTACACATGACACAAAGCAACAGGACACATAATTACTGGGTGCTCCGTAATACCGCCTAGTGGCCACAGGAAGTGATAAGTAACTCCTTTGTGTAACAGCCTGCTAAAACATAACGACTAGTTCATCTCAGTGTCTGTAAAAGAGCATAATCAAGATTTATGACTTCCATGTGAAAGCAGGAAATGCGTCAACTGCAGCATGCCCCTGCAGCAGCACCCCTCGATGAGCACACCTCAATATGCATAAAAGTGCAAGGGCCTTATCATTGTTGCTTGTAGCTTTAATTTATTTCGTTTTTGCAAATTATGTTTTGAGAGGAAATGAGGGCAATATCAGCTACATTATATTCTCTGCCTCGCTAAAAGGTGCCACAATGAACAACACTAGCATCATTAGTCTAGAGGCCTTTGTTACTACCCAGAACCTGCCGCGGCTTAGACACCCAAAATGAACAACAATTAGCATAACATTAATTTACAAGATGCACATTATCCATCCTCTTTGCCAAGGAAGTTGATAAACTGCATAGGAATGCTGTAGTAATACCAAAGGGGACTTATTTGACCTCTGCATATAATAAGTCACTGGGAGGAGGTCAGAATGGGCGGAGGGTGTATCAAATGCAGAATTTCAGAAGAGATGAGAGTACCACGTGTGTTTGGCAGCAATTACCTTTAGTAGGTAAAGGGAATACCAAAAACGGAGCTAGAAGCAGAGTGAACACTGCATTTGCATTCACCAAACGGACCGAAGAAAACAACTGCGAAGGAAAGCTGGTGTATAACCGTCGAATATCAACTGTGTGGGTAAGCAGATGCTTGCCATCATGTTTTCCATGCCAACTTGGGTTGGCGAGGAGATGTTTTCACATATTGTTGCCCATGAGTGGCCACAAAAACGAGTAAGAGATTCAACCGGCAGAGATGAGAGTGGGATGGGCACTTTTTTTTTTTGCTTCTTTTAAAAAGCAGAATTATCCCTCTATTTTTTGGCTAGCAGCAAAATCACTAATCCATATCAGACGTTTAACAGCTTTTCCTGCTAAAAACACCTAAAGGAAGCATCTTTATTTCAAAATGATCCAAACTGCATCCTCTCGCACTCACGGAGACTCGGGGTTAAATTATTCCCAGGGGAAGATGTTGACACAACTGTCCTTGTGTATCACACGGCTCCTTCTGGACCGCCAGGCAGGGTAAGAACAGAAAAACAGTCGAGTGCTTGGTGGTGCAGCAGGAGGGGAGACAGACCCTCCACTGTATGACACACATTCAAGCTCCCATGTCAACGAGCAGCCACTCTGCTGAAGTGTCTTTAAGCAAAGAGCTGGATCCTCCAGCACTGTTGTTCTGCAGCTCTTCACTCTCACCTCCCACAGCAAGAGGAAAATGAAAGGAACATTGTTGTTATTGTTACGGAAATACAATGAACAACAGAGCAGACAGGAATTACTTGTTATAAAAGCAAGAGCCATTAGCGTGTGCTTACACAGCTCTGAAGACACGGTTTGATTTGAAGCAACAGGCACTGAAAAAGTCCTGTTTCCTGTGAGAAACCACAATGGTCTCAAACATAAATCCTATGCAGCTGAAACCGTCGTCACCAAAAAAAACTTTTAAAAATTTACTAATTAAAATTGTGTTTTTAAAAATTTGGGATTTTGACCTTTCTACCTACAGTAGATATGCCTGGAACACTCCCAAGAGGATTAACGAGGTTACTCAGGAAGTTGTATGGACTACAAAAGGTGGCCCTGTCCAGGGCACCACATGCTGGGATTACTTCAGCAGATACAAAATCCTCAAACTGCAAGCTGCTGCCTCAGCATGAAGCTCAGCAAACAACAGTATTCTCTAAAAGACTAAAGTATGTGGTATTTTTGCACTTCATACTGGCACTTTAGGTACCTTTTGGATTAAAAATAAACTTGACATGGTCTTCAGAGTGAGTGAAAAGTACAGAATTATCATTTTTACCTAACAGCTTAACACATGTAAAATGTGGCTGCAAAAGCCTTCATTCAGTTCAGGTTGGGAAAAGGACAGAAGCAGCGCACTTAAAGTGCACTAAAATTTTACTAAAGTAAATTTATATATATGACATATATAACATGACCAATCGGAATTACACTAATCTGTAGTGTAATTCACTCTACAGAAAAATGTTAGACTGTATTTGTTAATAATATACTTTGTCTATAACCGAAAGAGGTGGTAGTTACATTACAAAGTATATTTTCTGGGAAATACAGTGCAGTAGAAGCACATAAATGTAAGTATTCAAGGTAATTACATGTACCTCAAAATCCTATTTAAGTACCCAGCTGGAGTCTGCCAGATAGTTTCCTCATAAGCTGGATGAAATTATTTTGTAATTTTGCAAAGTTAAATAACTAGATTGCAGTGACAGTTGAGTAGTTATAAAAAAAATGGGGAAATAAACCACAAATGTTTTCAATTTGCAGTGTTTGCACAGACTGACATCCCAGCAGAGCAGAGTTTTATGCAGCCAAAGCATATGTTTTGAGTCATGACTGCAAATTATTTTCTCACTTCACTGGAGAAATATTCTCTTCCTGCTAGTATGTACCGGTCTATATTGCATTTACCACCTACACAAACAACTCACAAGTAAGTAACTCTCAAGTAACTGACACCCATACTGGTGCAGTGTCAAAACAGAATCTTATCTGCACTGAACATCATAGCATGCTCGTGCAGCCTGACTTTATTTAACTTTTTTAAAAAAAGATAATGAAAGGATAGCATGACAATAGTCTGCTCGCCTGTCATGGAGCGTTGTTGTGCACAAAGTGTTTAGCAGTTTTTGATGAGCTGTTCATTGTGAACAATTATGCAGGGCAGTGAGCTGGGTGCAGTGGTCTGGATGCATTCATCTGAGGAACATGAAGAGTGTACATATAATGGGATGGTCTGTAAGCACGCCTTGCAAAATGTGTAGTGAACCATGGGCCTCATCAGCATTGCGCAAATCTGCGTGCAAAAGGTCGAGCAGCACCAGAGGCCTACTGTCAACATATCCTTTCCAATTAGATATGAAGATTGTTAGAGGCCTTGCTGTTCTTATGTCCTATTTTTATTCGAGTGATGGTGCTGTTGATAAGTTGCTGATGTTCTGATGTCCTCGCTGTCGGTCCCATCAGTTCAATGTTTCCACAGCTGGGCTTGTTTTTAACTAATAATAACCACTGTGATAATGTTCTTATTGAATTCACACTTTTTTTTTAAATTGTACAAAAACTAGACGGGTTTTATGCATGTTTAAAACTACATTTGAAAGTAATAAATGGAGTACATTTTTCAAAATCTTGTTTATCTAAAATCTTCCCTTCAATTTTTGACCAAAACTAAACTTGAATATTTTTGTATGTCTTCTTTGGTCTTTATCTGTGCATCTGTTATTTGCACTGCTGGCATGTTCATGTGTATGTGAGCATATGCTATAATATGCTTCTTTGTTAATCTATTTACATAGCGCTGTCACTTCGTTTACTCATTCTGAGAACTATTTATTTTTATTATTTTTCTTTTTTTAACGTGTTTCCTTTTAGCCATTTAAATTATCAGAATGTTAAACAGAATATGAATGAGTGAGCGAATTTTGATGTACTTCTCTTGATAAATCTTCACTTGTGGGAATCTCAGTGTAACTCATGAAACAACACTTTCAATATAGCACCATATCTAAGGGGGAAAGAATAACATTAAGAAGCCAAAAAGGAAAATATGCTGGGTTTTTTTTTTGCATGCTTGCCAACAGATATTTTGTAAGAAGAAGCAATAAAATATACTGTGTTGCTGACGTTTTGTCTCGCTCCTAGTTTTCACATCTTATTCCAGCATCCATAATCCAAAGAAGGCAAGTCATGAAATAACGGGGGTTTGCATATTGCATAAAACAAAAAAGAAAATAATAAGTGCAAAATACAAAGTTCAAACCAAACTGATGAAATTACAACAAACCAAGCTGAACCAAAACCAGGTCCCCAGGTTTCTACAGGGATAAAAATAGAAGCTAATACAATGAAAACGAAAATAAGGACGGCTGACAAGAGTTCAAGTATGAATCCTAGATATATCCCTCAAAGAAAAGTAATGAAGGGACATGAGGAGCTTTTGTCAGCATACTCTCTTTTTAAAATGAAAGTCAGTCTGTAGTGAATTAAAATAAAATCTATTACTGTATTTTGAATATTCAAAGTAAATAAGTTATGCATGAAAAGAAAGGATAACTATAGGATAAAATGAAGGATGCTGTTCTGATATCGCTGAAACTTTGAGAAATGCTGAAGTATTGGAGAAGGATTGTTATGATGACAAGATGTTCTGTGCAATATTGAAAATGACGGAGCATTTTCAGGACAGTGGTATCCTGTTGCAGCGTTATATAAGTATTGTTTGAGGCTGGTAAAAAGACAGAGGCTTGTTTCTCTTACGTACACAGCCCTCTCTGCTGTGAGGGTTGAAACAAAAGCAGGTTAATTTAAGGTTAATATGGTTGGCAGGGGCTTGTCAGACCCATCTTCTCTCATTGTCTCAAGAATTTCACTCTGACCAGTATATCTTAGAAAGTCTTGTTCTTCCCACCGGCTTACACTATGGTAGACGTAGAATTGGGTACAGTATCTGGGGATTTATGACAGCAGCTTGCTTTGGGCTCGCAGGAAGGAGCGCGCCTCTGTGCTGCAGCCTGTATGAATAAAATATGATGTGCACATAGAGTAGTGCTTCACTGTTGCTCTGATGCAACATGGAACAACATCTCTAAAGCAAAGGAAGAAAGAAGAGGGCTGTGCGTGTGTTTACAACATTATGTGAGATATAGAAATGGAAATCTATGAAGTAACTGCGTGACGACAGTGAGCTGCTCTGTCATTTTTGCGAGGAAATCCTCACACTTCAAACATATGGTTGCATTTATTTAAAAGCTCAGGTCACCTTGGTCCCCAAAACACATTTTCTCACTACTCTTTTCTTCTTGCAATGCAAACAGGTTTGGTTTAATGTGCGTATGTCTTCAATCACCACATTAGGTAGAAAAGTCGCTTTAAAGAAAACCCTTCACAGGGAGGTCTGTGAACACAGAAAGAAATAAAAAAACAAAACACACACCAGAACATTTATCATTGAGCTTTTTGGATTATGAATTCTTTAAGATCTGGAATAAGCAGAAAGAGATTAGCCCTAGGAGGCCCGGAGGTTATTCCAGGACAGTGGTGGACATTCGAGCTGGGATTTCCCACATGGATTACTTCTCCCAGTTTCAGCATTTCCTGCTGTGCGTGTGGGAATGTTGTAGAGGTCATATCTCTAAAAGAATAGCCATAATAACTCATTCACACTGTATTTAGATCAAAAACAAATATAGAATTGATGGTAGAAACTGGTTTGAGTCTGATCCTTATCATATTTAAGCACTGCAGAGACACAACAGCAAAGAATTCCCACAAGCTCCAAACTGTGTGTGTGTGTGTGTGTGTGTGTGTGTGTGTGTGTGTGTGTGTGTGTCCCGGAGCGTTGGGTCGTGAAGGTCGGGCTGTTTTTGGGGAGCTGTAGGGGAAGATGTGCGGGTGTTG
>VUQK01001992.1:9268-32405 GCA_015106715.1 Bujurquina vittata
TTTTTTTTTTTTTTTTTTTTTTTTTTTTTTTTTTTTTTCTTAGTCTTGTTTTTGTTTTCCTGCGAAAAAATCTTGAAAATCCTCTTTTTTTTTTTTTTTTTTTTGCAATGATTTTGTAGTCTAAGTTCAGTAGAAACTGTACTTTAGTACTTTACATAAACCACAACTGAATGATTTACATATGAAAAGGAAGGATTTAAAAGCATATGTGCCCTTTAAGATTGCTGTAGTGCCCCTCAGACTATTAAAGATGACAGAATTTCAGCACTGGACTCTCACTGCCTGTGTGCATCATGTCAGGCTGACAATAACCGCAACTTGCATATTAGCGCTCCTCTGCAATGGTGCAGCAGTGAGAAGAATTTGGACCACCCCTTTGGTAGTGGCCCAGTTATGGGATCTTTTTGGTGAGGCATAAGTAGATCTTTTTGGCACCAGGGGGAACACTCACTGTCCCCTGTTCTTCTCCATAACCTGCCTCTCTCTGGGATTAGAGAGGCAGCACACCCATGGCAAGACATGCTCCTGTAGTCATTGGTAAATGATACCACCAATGCTTTCCGCAAGGACCTCTTCTCTCAGGCGGGAAGAGAAGTAACTGATCCACACCCAGAATTGTCACAACTGCTTGCCTGTTAAGAGGTTTGATAGCTATGGGTCTGCTAAAAGTGATGGGGAGAGCAAGAGCTTCATCTACGAGGGGCCTGTATGCCTTTTGAATGGCAAGCCTTTAAGCCAGGGGTGGGCAAATGTTTTACCTCTGGGGCCACATTGACTTTTTGAAATTTGACAGACGGGTCGAGCGTTCACCATATGCATACATATCAAACATAAACGCAAAAAGGAATTACAGTGTTAATACTTAAATTTACTTTTAGTGAGAACAGTGTTGTTTTTGCCAGTACATCGAAGTCTCGTGTTTGTTGTAGCAATTCTCAAAATGGTTAACATCAGTCATAACTATGATTTGATTTGATTTGATTGCGAGCCAGATTAAAAAGACAGTAGTAGTAGTTTGCCCACCCCTGCTTTAAGAAAATGTGCAAGAACCAGCTATTCCTCCCGTTCGATTCTTCTATTGCACATGTTTTGACATTCCTGCAGAAGCTGTTGGATAAAGGTCTTTCCCTTTCTACAACTAAGGTCTATTTGGCAGCTATATCTGCCAGTCATACTGGCTTTGATGGGGTGATGCCAGGTGCACATCCTCTTACCATGTGTTTTTTGACTGAGGGACTGTGGTTATGTCCCCTCATGGGACTTAACTTACTGGAGACCCTTTGTGGCCTCTCACTTGAACCCACTGAGTCTATAGATATTGTTTCTTTCATATACGATTGCGTTGCTCTGGCTTCAGCAAAGCAAGAGGGGTGAGTGTCATGATCTGTTTGTGCATGCTCCTTGCACAAAATTTTCTTCTGATGGCCTCAGGTTCATATTAAACCGAAATGTGGCATATTTAGATTATTTAGAGATCATTCCTGCAGTTTATATCTCTATGGATTGAGCTTCTGATTTTTTTGCCCCCTCCTTTCGGATCAGAGGAGAAGAGGAGGCCACACTCCCTGTCGTCTATGCATGAGCTGCACACCTACTGTACATAGAACACACTAAGGACGCACATTTATTTGACCAATTTATTGTCTGCTTTGCTAATCCAGCCAGAGGTAAAGCTCTTTCTAAACAGAGGTTCTCCCAGTATCCCCGAGCATACAACAATAAAGGTCTCTCTTTGCCTCAGGTGTGAGAGCACATTCTAGCAGGAGAATGGTAACTTCATGGGCCCTATTTAATGGGCTTTCTGTGAATGATATTTGTGGTGCAGCAAGTTGATCAACACAGCACACTTTTGTTTAGTTCTATCATTTGGACTCGACGCCCTGATATCCCATACTGTATGTGTTATACCTCGTTCCTCTCTTTCAGAAGTTATAGTTATAAGGCTTTACTTTTTTAGATATTAATGCAAATTTCTAACCAGCCAATCACATGGCAGCATTTTGGTACATAGAAACAGTCAAGACAGCCTACTGAAATTGAAACCGAGCATCAGGATGCGGAAGAAAGGTGATTTTAGTGACTTGGAATGTCACATGGTTGTTGACCAGATGAGCTGGTCTGATCTACTGGGATTTTCCAATACAACCATCTCTAGGGTTTACAGAGAATGGTCTAATGAAGTGAAAATATCCAGTAATCCAAACTGATAGGAAGGCAATAGTAACCACTTGCTACAACCAAGGTATGCAGAAGAGCATGTCTGAACACACATGTTGCAGATGGGCCACAGCACCAGAAGACCACAACAGGCGCCGCTCCTGTCAGCTAAGAAGTAAAAAAAATCTGGTCTTTTATGCCTTGAATTCTTCTGAGACATTTTGAGCATTTTGCTGGAGTTTACTGTCCTGTTCTGCTGTACCAAATAAAGTGACTGGTGAGTGTATATTTGCAGTATTACAAACTTGGGGTCTGTGGTGTAACTCCTAGAAAAAATGCTGCATTAATTTATTATTAATCTGCTTCACATTACAACAATTTCAACTAGCCAAATACGAGTTAACTTTCATTATAAAGCAGTCATAACAAATATGGTTTTTCAGTGAGCTCAGCAGCTGCAGTACTGCTATTATTCAACTCCAGAAAGCCTACAAAACAAGAAAATGGTCATTTTCTGCATTTTTTTGAAAATGGATTTGTTGTAAAATATTGCAGAGAGTAATGGAACAAGAAGAAGCACTGACAGTGAGCGGTTTGATGAAAAGCTGCAGGACACGGGCTGACTTCTCAGTAAGGAAAGTGGTGCCTTTTACTGTGCTCCACCGCAACATAAAATCAGAAGACGGTAATGAATTGCCCACTTTAAATAACAAGAATAGTTTGTTTTCTTCCCCTACACCTTCATTGCTATTAGCACCAGTAACTACAGATGTTACCAAATCAATTGAGACTGAAAACTTTGAGTTCCGCACTTATTCATGTCTTATTAACTAGCATTCAATGTAACAGGAAAAAAACAGTATTAGTTATTATTGATTAAGAGCTGAACACTCCTAATATTAGTAATGTGCTTCATCGGGGCCGTGTGGTGTGCTTTGATTAGAAGCAGACTGAGGATTAATTTGCAGGGCCATGTGAGTGCAGATTCAAAAAACTAACTTCTCTTTTAGAAAAATACCAGACCATACTAAATTATAATCAGCTCAAAGGATTTCAATACCTAAAGTAGTTCAATTAAATTCAATTAAATTTTATTTATTTAGTGCCAAATCACAACAACAGTCGCCTGAAAGCAAATTACTAGTTCACAATTATGCATATTTTGCTATTGGATGTGCATGTCTTTATCACAGGTAAAACCATAAGCCATAAGCAGCATTTAAATGATACAAAAATGGATAAAAGTTGAGACCTTTTTAACCATGTCAGTCTAACGCTCAAACATATTTGTAGCTAAATTAGGTATTTAGTTACTTTCCCAGACTGCACCAGACCTTAATAAAGGCTTACCTTAAACATGCCTCTTGCAGTCTGATGGGTTGCCTGCAGCTTAGGTAGGGCAGACAGGCTTCACAAACAGCATCCAGGTCTGCTTCACCTGAGATAACCAAACACACAACATTTTACTATATTTCATTCATACAAAATTCTGAATACTTTGACCCTTTTTTCCAGCTTAACATGTCACAACAGAAATCAGCTTGTAAAATATAAAATAATGCCAAGTTAATTTCAGTCAGAGAGCTAATCTATTAAATCATTTATTAATTACAGCAGCAGAGTACAGTTAGAGTTTGGTGTTTCACTCCCTGAAAATATTTAAGCATATAAAACTGGGGAGTGATTAGTAAATATCCTCCAGGAGCATACAGGTGGATGCTTGGGTGGTGGATGGGCTGAAACGGCAGGCAGTGATGTTCATTCTGAAAAAGGGGGGGAGGGGGGTGTGCAGCTTAAACGACTGCCAAATCATAGTATGATGTGAGCAAAGTGAGGCATGTCACATGTGTATGATGCAGTGCAGCTCCAGGATTCACTCCACACATGGTTAGTGTTGTGTGCTTTTTTTCAGATTGTGTACAGTGCATGTACAATGACACTTTTAAATCCAACAGAACGAACCCTTTCAAGATATAATAAGGCAGTTCCAAAAAAATATGGGGTAAAGATAAGAAGGAGGAAGAGGGATAAAAGGGGAACTAGAAAAAAGATGAAAGAGTAAAAAAGTAGACCAAGCCTGGACTTTACCTCTGCTAACTCCTAATGAGCTGTAAAAAAGAAAAAAAAACTGCTGAGGTGGTTCAGGGAGAATTTCACAGCAGGCTGTTTGCACATCTCTGGATTTCAGACATCCACTGTTCCCCACATTGAGGAGTGGATGTGTGTGAAAAAGGAGCTACCTCTTTTTCCTTTATACTTCCCTCCACCTTTAATTCTTTACTCTATCGGTGGCCCAACTCCCTGTGCTCTCTTTTTCCTTCCACTCACTAGGTGCACCTTTCGTAACCTTGGCGGTTCCTGCTCCCTCCATCCCCTTGACTTCCCTCCACTCTTTCATCTTCCTCTTCCTATCTCACTCTCACTCTGTATCTCTCTCTTTCTCCATCCTTCCCAGCAGACATTTAGCAACTCCCTGAGCTGCAAACTGGGCTGCCTTTCAAGCTTCATTTCAAAACATGTCTCTCTCCCTCTCTGCTTACTCTATTTGCCAATTCAACCCACACTCGGCTTGAACCAGGCCTGCTCACTGTGTGTCAAGAATAAAAGCAGCAGTGCACATTTCAGAGTTAAATGGGATTATTTAGCAGCAGCTTTTATCCCCTTTCTTCCTCCTTTTCTGGTGCTACACTCTTGGCCTGTAGTCTTTTGTGGAATCAAGGTGCTTGGATGGGAGGAGAAGAGTGAGAAATACTAAAGAGGAGAGGGCCTGGTGCTGTTAAATTTTGTGGTAAATGAGTAACAGAGTGGATTTGGAGCTGAAGCTAGAGCTGGAGCTGAAATGTATTATTTGCTTCAGTCAATGTGTGTTTCTGTCTTTCTCTCTCTGTGACTAAGGCTTGGTAATTGGCTTGCTGCAGGCGTCCCAGAGGTAAGCTGTAGCCAAATCGGTATTCACATGAGTGAGGCTGCAGCCGCTGACTGTTTCTCTGCTGCTCCTTCGTATTCCTTCCATCTCCCAACACCAAATCTCTCCCCGTCGGATAGAAAGGAGGACAGCATCAAGTGCCAGCAACAAAAAACAAGCACAAGATTGATAAAGGAATAGACTAGTCTCCTTCTCTGATGTGAAAAACAGGACTTTTTTTTTTTTTACATGGATACATCTCAATTATAAGGCAACATGATGGCCAGCGGTGTTGCCTCAGAGCAAGATGACCCTGGGTTTAAAACAAGAACAGGGTTTGTCTTTGTGGAGTTTGCGTGCTCTCCCTCACAGGGAGAGTGTCAGCCATCAAAAAGCTTGCCAGGTTAATCCTGCACATCTTGGCAAAAAAAGGAGAAATCAAAATATGAACAAGATTCTAAATCTCTAAAGATCCGACTTCAGCTATGACATTTGAGAGCTGAGCCCGCCATCCTGCTTCTTCCCAACAGCCAGAGCCTTGCCCTGACAAACAAACGACTAAGCTGACATGCTCACTGGCCACTTTATTAGGTCACTCTACAACTGCTGATTAGTGCAAATATCTACTCACCCAATCATGTGACAGCAACACTTGCAAATCCTCTAGATGCTCTCAATAGAAAAATTAGGCTACCGTCACAATAGGAACAAGCAAACTCTGAACCTACTTGAAAATTTTTGGGGAAAAACAGATCTCTTTCCTGCTGCAATAAACAGATCGTAGAGTCGGGAAACATTTGAATCCATGGATCAGTTGTGCCAAGAGGCTGATGGTGTTGCTGTGATAGTAAGGGAAGAGGATAGTTTCCTGGCATCCCCTAACACAGAATATAAATCATTTTATATACCGTGTCCCTTAATACCAATTCAGCATGCTTTGGAGTGCTACAGTCACTCCAAGTGCTATTGCTGGCTATGAGCATTCATTTAGGGGCACAGCCTGCCCATCTTTTAATGATTCCTGTTCCTTGTTCCTTTGAACATGAACTTAATGGAAGTACTCTCAAAGTCTTCTCAAGCTGGTTCCATTAAAACATGAATGGTAAAATTGTAAAAAGCATGATCATCTGATAATCTGCAGCTACTGCGTGATGCCAGCATAGACCAGAACCTTGTTAAATCTGTTCCTAGGGGTCAGTGAGACATGTTCACAATCACTGTTTACCTACTCAGAACTCAAACTGAGAAACATTTCAAATCTAAACAACTCTCGTAGGAGAAAAGTTAAATTGCAGTTACACTTGTCATTACCAGAAAATATCTACACCTCCTTTCAGCTAATAATAAATTATGTCTGGCTTTCAAAGTTTCATACACTACTCCAGCTTTAAGAAAGATAAACATTGTGAATTTAAGTGAGTATGCTGCTACATTAAACTGATTAATTTAAATGGGAGACTTGAAGAAATTATTTTATTTACTGCTGAACATAGAAACACTCAGTTTAGCCTAAACTTAAATATCTCGACTGTGTGATTTAGGTGTAATCATACTAAGAAGCACCTGAGCCAGAAAGAAGTATAGAAAGTCAGAAAGTAACTGTAACCCTACTCACAGTTTTTACACTAAAATAACTCTTTATTCTCCAACACAGCTTGAACTCTCTCACGGAGCTTTGTTGTCATTTCTTTAAGCAGTCTTCAGGAATAGTTCTCCAGGCTTCTTAAAGGACATTTAAACCTCTTCTTTGGATGCTTCTGCCTTTTGTTCTGTTCGCTGTCAAGAAGATCCCACACTGCTTCGCTAATGTAGAGGTCCAGCCTCTTGGGAGGCCAATCCATGACTGATAGTGCTCCACTGTGTGTTTCTCTATCCAGGAATGCTTTTATTGCACTGGCAGTGTTTCGGAAAGTTAAGCTGTTCCCAATTAGACACGTTCCAGATGGTATTGCATGGCAGATCAAAATCTGATGGTACTTTTCTATGCTCATAATTTCATAAATTTTGACAAGCTCTCCAACACCACTGGATGAAATGCAGCCCCAAACTATGACAGAGCCTCCACTGTGTTTTACGGATGGCTGTACACTTGCTGTTGTACTGCTGTCCTGATCTCTTCTATATATTGATGACATGGAAAATTTCAAATCTGGATTCATCACTATATAAGACCTGTTGCCACTGATTTTTAGTCCAGGTCTTGTGTAATGTGGCATACCTCAGCCCTTTATACCTGCTTCCCTTTCTTAAAAATGGCTTCTTGACAGCCACCTTTTCACTGAGACCATTTCTGATGAGGTTTCAAAGAAAAACACATGGATCAGCTGAAGAGCCTGAATCATTTCTCAGGTCCAGTGTCAGGTCTTTGCTGGACCTTTCCCAATTTTTAAAGGACACACTGCACCACATGGCAAAATGTGCCAAGTTGTCGGCAGACAGCACTTTGGTATTCACCTTGTTGGTGCAAAAGAAACTATTTTATGTCTGTCATGGTTGGTATGGTTGGCAATCTTCATAGACTCAACTAAAGAAATTGAATCAAATTGTGTTTTTGTGAGACAGAAACAAAGTCCCTAAAGATACAATTTAAAATAGGCTCTTTGCTAAGTTGTTTATTATTGAGTTAGGAGCCTTTTTTATGCTTAAACAATTCATAGGTCCATATTAAGTAGCTTAAAAAACATTCCTATGAAAATGATCAGATACAAGGACTAGACTGAAAATGAGTGAAAAATGTCCAAAGAAAAACTTTGAAATACCTTCAGAAAGACTGGAGAACTGTTGCTCAAGATCACTTAAATATAACACGCAAGACTGGCTGCGTGGAAACAAAATATAAAGAAATAAAGGGTGGCTCAAGACTTTTGCTCAGTACTATACATTAGAGCTGCAGACAAGGATATCATTAAGAGGAAAAAGAAGGAATTACCCAGAGGGACCAGAACCTAAAATTACATTCACGGACTTCTCAGCAAGTTAGTTCATGAGGAGCAAATTACTTACGTGACACAGCACAAAGTGAATGCTGCCAAATTAGCCAAGGTTTATTAGAATTCTCGGTTAATTTACAATAATAATTTGTCTTAATGTGACTCAACCACTCAGCCGATTAACACATTTAATGGAAATTATGTGACTTTTTTAATTATGGTCTACTACTATATACATTTGGCAGCAGTGCCAAGTGCCAAAGAAACCACAGGAGGTAATCACAGCCTTCTAGCTGAAAGCCACATAGAGGCCAATATATTTTATTCTTTGAAAGTCACTGTAGTGAAACCCCTGCCTTTCCAGGTAAGGCTAGCAAAGCCACATGACGATGTTAACACTCCATTTGAGTTCAAGTATGTATGTTTTACTGCAAACGTTTTCTGTGTGAAATTATTACAGGGGTGGCTGTAGCTCAGGAGGTAGAGCAGGTCACCTACCAACCGGAGGGTCAGTGGTTCGATTCCTGGCTGCTCCGGGCCACATGCCAAAGTATCCTTGGGCAAGATACTGAACCCCAAGTCGCTCTCTGATGCACGCGTTGGAGTATGAGTGTGTGTGAATGTTAGACAATAAAAGCACTTAGCTTAGTTACATATATGGAAGTGCTTGTGTGAATGGTAAATTTAACATGTTGTATAAGCGCTTTGAGTGCTCAGACAGAGTAGAAAAACGCTATATAAGAACTAGTCCATTTACCATTATTTACTTTACATGTTGTACAAGTTTATCAAAAAACATTAAACTTACAGAAAATTGCAGATATACGTTTTTTTCTGTCAATATAGTCTATTGTGATATTTTTGAAGTACCGTGTTAATATCAAAGTGGGAGGCCAGTGTGGCTTTTCAACCACTGTTACACCATCAGACACCATTATCATTGCACTGATAATGGTGTAACTGCAGCTGTGGAGCTGTGGTTGCTCTACAACATATACTTTAGATATCAAGTATTTCCATATTTGACTTGTGCATGTAATTTTACATTCTGATATGCCACTATGATGACAGTCACTGTGTAAAAACTCAGAGGCAAATAAGCATCCACCCCAAAACAAGAATAAGATGATTAGGTAAGTTAATATTTGCTTAGAGTTTTCATTAATTTGGCCTTCAATAACACACGGAGGAGCTGCAGTATTTTTGTAATTTTGCCTCTGTAAGCCATGACAATGAATTTAAAAAGAAGCAATCAGATATAACTTAAGTGCTGACTGTCAGCTTTTGTATACACTGTTTATCAAAATATTCCATGTAAGGGTCAGCATTTACAGCTTTTTTTTTTCTTTTTACATTTTTGATATTCACAAAACTAATTGGACAGTTGGCATGCTGTGAGCAGACCTCACCTGGCCATGACAAGCACATAAATGATCTGGAGCTGACATTTTCAAAGCTGTTTTTATTTCATGAAAAATTATTTAGATCAAAGGTTGATAGCGAGTTTATAGAGGACTCAAAATGCAGTCCAAATGGATGACAATGTGGGGGTGGTACATCACTATAGAGAGATAGCAATATCTCACAATTTAGTTAATTCTTCTAGAAAAGAAATGCCCTTGCAGGCTGAGCAAAGGCCTGAGAGACCCAGAAAGATAACTAAAGTGGATGCTCATGAGATTCTTTTCTTGGTGAAGAGGAGATAGCCATTTTGATGTGATAGTCGTATTGATTTCCATCCGTACTTCACAGTACGGATGGAAATCAACCCAAGAATTTTTCTGGGAAAAGAAATGGAGTGTTTATATAGGCTGACTCAATCACCCGACCTAAACCCAACTAAGCAATGAAGACAAAATTGAAGACAAAACATCCACAATGAGCAGCAGTAAATTATGTCAAAGCATCTCTAGTGGGGAAACTAGGTTTGGTGATCCCCATTGGCTCCAAATTTAAGGTAATCACTGACTATAAAGTATTAAAAATAATCTTCACATTTATAATTATTTGATCTTGTACAATTTCGGGCCTGTGAAAATGGAGTTGCTATTATTGCTAAAAAGATTAATGTTTTTGTAATTGAATTAAAGCTTAAAATCTGCACTTCAAATACTAAAATTAAAGAAAAAATTGCCATTGTTCAAATATTTATGGACCTGACTTTATGCAGCTCTTTGGCTGCATAACCGCACATTTTGATCATAATTCTCTGTACGGTTATGTGTCACAAGGAAGACACATTTCTCATTAAACATTCCATCTGATCGTTTTTTAATATGAAAAACATCACACTTGCTGTGGCTTTAACAGCTTTATATGAGGAATTTAAAATGTAATTTAAGAAAAATACCTGTAGATCATGATGCTGTGTTACACAAATTCTCACAATTCAATTACAAAGCAGTGTTTTAACTTGTTTAAAGCTGCTGAAATTATCCACCAGTATTAAAAAGCTCTGATGTCCGCTGATCAAACGGCATATGTCACAATCGCTTTCTCTGTGACTGGAGACGCGTACAGATGGCTTCTCTGCTGGTGCGCTTAATGACTTTTCTCACCTTTTTATTGCAGCTCACTTAGAAGTTGAAAGAGTGAAAGCACTGACACTGACTGAAGAGCACTGTGTGGTGAGAGGTTAGAATGCTAAAGCTTACCGCCACTAATTCTGCCTGTCCAGGTGAGCATTTATTCTCGAAATTGCCCAAAGCCACTAAATACCACCTCTCTTTCACCACTGCTGCTTAATCTCCTTGTTAAATTGGCCTTGTCACACCAACTGTGAGTTGAAACGGCAGACCATACTGAAACTGACTTCACAGAATAATCACAAGGACAGCTGAGCATCTCAAACACACAACATGCATCATGGCTGTTTATCTGCACGCTGTAGGTGAGAGTTTGTTGTGTAATGTAAAGGTTGCATTCACGGATTTATGCACTACAGTTCAGAATGTAAATTTAGGAGGGAATAAAACACAGAAAGCACTGCAAGCTATTTCAAAGGACCAATGTCAAAAACAAAACCGATTTCTACAAAATGAAACTATCTCAAATGATCTTTACACTGCGCTCCTTGTCTCTGTTAGATCTGATGTTGGCTCTGGGAAGGCTGCAGACAGCTCTGTCACCTTTGTGACACGTGGTGTCACCAGCTGCTAACTTTTCATCTGCCAGTGTGCAACCTCAGTGGGAGGGTGCGACATTCGTGATGTTCACGCTGTCACTCAGTTCACCTCCTCGCCGCATAGGTGACCAGGCTGGGGGCAACTGCTATTAAAAATTAAATCCCCGGTTTTGTCAGTGGATGGAACCTTACTTTTAAATTGTTTTTTGAAAAATAAATAAATGAATACATCCGCAATGAATGAATCAAAACTGTACAGACCCACCTTTTCATTTGCACCCCATCCGGCCAACTGTAAATTGATTGGTAATTATACTTTAGTCAAGAGCGTTTTGCTTTAAATTGTTAACATCCAGCCATCCATTCTGAAGACTCTCCCAGCTGTCATAGGGTCAAAGGCGGAGTACACCCTGGACGGGTCACCACAGGGCTAACACAAAGAGACATTCACACCTGCGGCCAATACGTCTCCACACAGGAAGACGCCAGCTGGCCGACAGGTTCAAACCAGGAATCTTCTCTGTTAGGCGACAGCGCTAACAGCTGCACGTCTCTTAACAGCCAATAAAACGAGAACTAACTGTAAGTGGTTAAAAAAAATCCTTTGTAAACCATCAATAAACATTAGCAGAACGATTCATGTAAAGGTGCTACTAACATTTTAATCACACTGTAAATGTTAACAACTAGTGGTTAGTGCATAATAATAATACATCAGGATAAAGGGCATCTTGTGGGTATTTCTGAGATGACAGTGATTTTAACTTATCAGTAATATTTGATGCTCTGGGAATGAGGACAGGCTTACTGCTCAATAATGAAACTTATGGCAAATTGTAATTACGGTATTAATAATATAGTATATTATATATTATATAGGAGTGCATAGTCATAGAGTGCCATGTCAGAGAAATAGAGAGAATAGAAGATTACTTGAGTTAACTTGTTGGTCTAATGTGAGTGTAAGAAAAGCTTCCCAAAAAGATGCCCACCCAAACTTCTGTCTGTAATTGTGATGGCAGGGAGGTTAGTCCTGGATAGAGCTCTGCTGCTGAGTTCCAGCTGAACCACCCAACACACAAAGGAGAGCAGGCTTTAACCCTCGCTTCACTTTGGCTGCCCCCCACCCAAAGCAAAGGACACACTGAACAGCATTGGAAAATTGGAGCAATCTGCAGCCATTACATTGTGACAGGGACATCGGTGCTTAATGAACTTAATGACTGATGAAAAATTGCACAAGCAGCTCATAATTGTATAATTGCATAATTGGTAATGTAATGGCATAAGCCCCCAGGCCACTTGAATATTTTCAGTAATGCTAATGAAACTATGTCAAGCACAAAATTAGCAAAAAAAACAAAACAAAAAAAACCTTCTTTCAGCTTAAAAATTAACTGGCCTCCTTCACTGCTGTCACATCTTGATTTGCTGATTGAACAATCACGTTTCTCAATTGGGTATAAAATGGAGCTAGGCAGAGAAGAGCTACTTGCAGAAGTTACTGCGGGGGCAGTTAAGAACTCAGCAGCATCCTGGCTACGGTCTGTATCATCAAAGTTGTGTTTAAAATGTGTCGAATCACAGAGCTGCCACAGTTTAGAGGCATTTTCAGTAACAATATCACAGTCACGTGTTTAGGCTCTCAAGCTGTTTCACACTTTTAGATTTCTAGAATGAAACAGAAAAGAATTGCGATACCCTGATTTATGTTGTGATGCCTACGGCTGATTTTCACTGTTACACAAGACTGTCACCTAGTGGTGAAGGAACTTCACATGTAGGTTTTTCTGGCTACTCATCTCCCACGGACCCAGTTTTAACACCAAAGTGGGGTAACCAAACCGTGTCTCCATCTCTGTACTTACTGCGCAAACACAAAATTGTAATGTTATTATTTCAACCTTGGAAAGAAAGACAATAATAGCTGTGTTTCCTAAAATGCTACACTAATCTGTTAATGCAGATGGGATCGCATCAGCACTGAGAAAAACTAAATAGAATATGGGCGAGGGGAGTTTAGCGGCAGGACCAAACAAATCCTGGTACTCTTTAGTCAGTAGTTACTGTTTGAATGACAATCAACATCTGTAAAATTGACCTTTATTTTCTTTCAGCTGCCCAGCTATAAATATTTGAGAATTTTTCGAGTTGACAAAATCTCTCAACAGGGCCACAACTTGCCCCAATGACGCCCAAACAAACAGGCAGACAGACACCCAAAGTGAAAACAACACTGGACTTGCTGTTGCACCTGGTAATAATGCTGCTATTAGAAGGAGACCTACATTGAGCTGTGATGTGTGACTGGCTGGACCCCTGCCTTTCTTGTTAAATGCTTGGCTTTACATTCAGTTTTACTCTTTTTATCCGTCAGAGCTCTCGTTATGTTTCACATAATATTATTATTATTACAGTTGTAAAGAGATTATCTATGCTCAATATGGTTTTATATCAGTGGCCTTCATGTTGCACCAATCTCCATTAAGTGAAGTGGCCATACCAAGACTAACGGTCTTGCTATAACTTGGCCACATTTTGCCTGCTTTAATCATCGCCAGATCCCAGTTACAGTCATACAGGGCAATGCTGTATGTTGTGTCTTGGTAAAACTACACTGTCTGTGAATGTTGTGTCTCTATTCTCTTACCCAGGTCCAGCCTCTGGCACAGTGAGCCCAGCCCCTGCAATACAGCCAGCTGCAGTTTGTAGGCCAGCGTGTGTGTGTAGACTGGCCCGGCCCTGGCGCTGATCGGAGCCTGCCGTGCCAGAGAGGAGCTCAGATTGGGCAGAACCTCTTTGGAAACCCTCCTCCTCAGAAAGTCTCCACATGTTTCACCCAGCACACACAGCACCTGGCATGTAATGCACAAAAGCAGCAAGCCGACAAAATTCAATAAAACATTCCCGTTGTGAGCCCCTGGATGAATTGTAGTATTTACAAACCTCGGATATACCCAAAAGCTGCGTGTAGCTGATGAAACAATTTCCCAGCAGTGAATAAATGACTATTTACAGACTTATTATGTCTGAATTTGTCAATTCATCAGTGAAAATATGAATAACAAGTTTAAAAATAGCCTAGAAATTGTTTAAAAATGTCCTCCTAGCTGAGGACAGTAGCTGACAAGCAGCCTAATTTACAATGACAAGTTGAGTCAGCTGACACTTGTGCTTTGAAAACCAAAGATCACAAACAACTGTCATCTTCATTCATCACAAAATACTCCTGTGATTCTCTGAGATAGTTTGAAAAACAAGCTCTACAAAGGAAATCCACTTTTTGTTGATAGAATAAATGTTATTTGAAAGAGTTTTCACAGAATTGCGAAACAGCCTAAGAAAAGTAAATATGATAGTTGTTTCTTAATGGAATAATCCTATAATTGGCTACAATCTTTGATTCATTCAATATTACAAGCTTAAAAATCTAAAGATGAATAATTTGGACTCACCCTGAAGGCTCTGAGGACCGCTAATGGGTCATCAGCTGTGAGTCTCTGTAAGAGTGCTGGCCAGCAGCGATGAGCCATGGGCAGTAATTCATTTTCCCTCTCACTCAGTACATGTACACACAACTCCAGCACGTCCAGTACCTTAACACAAAGACACACGGTACACATAAAAATTATCTATATTTTGAACATGATTATATGTGAGTGGATGTTTTGGATGTTTTGACAAACACATTAAATGTGTTGCCATGAAAATTTTCTATATTTTGAAAGTCAGGGGTTCCCCAATTAGGTTCCATTTGGGTTCACTGCTAATTAGCCACTGTTAACACACAACTATGCTAAATTAAGATGAACAATGAGTACCTGCAAAAAGTCTGTAGACTTGCACTGATTGCTGTGTGAAGACGTGCTGTGCGAAAGACTTCGCAGATCATAATTAATTTGCTTGTTAGCAAGCCTTCAATATTTAAGAATTCAAGTTATACCTTACTTACAAAAACTCATAACAATTTCACATGGGACTGAAAGATTTGTTGCAGTGTCTTTTATGTATTTCTAAAGTACTACCTGTGCATTAAAAATCATGTGCAATAGTGAACTATCCTCACAAGAATTATTATTTTCAAGTCCAACGGTTCACCTTGAGTCGGAGCCTGAGGCTGGGGTCAGACAGCAGATGAATGCAGCGCTCCATAACATCTTTAGTGATGCTGAGGTGGGAGGGAAGCTCTGCTTTCACATCAGGACTACAAATATCTTCAACATCCTCACACTCTGTGGGAGGAGGGACCTCTGCAATGACAGTTCATGTACAGTTAGACTGAAAGTTTGGTGGTGAGGTTCATATTTCTATTGCTTTTTACTACAATACTCCATCTCCTATACAATTTAAATAGAATAGAACCCCTACTATGATGTATAACTTTACTTAACTATTTCACTGGCTTTTAGACAGGCTTATTACCTAGGTCTTCAGTGTCGTCATCTTCTATTCCAATGCCTTCTGCCAATTCTTTCTGTTTGCTGTAATTCAGCAGGAACTGGCGAATGTTGAGGTCTTCCTGGTCACTGGAGCTCTGCTTGGAAGTGGCAGACCTTCTGGTCCTGCTGCAAGTAGAAGGGAACCACCTTGCTAAAGGAAAAGAGGTTTGGTTACAATACAGCTATAACAACAATTATAATGTTAAGCTAAATCTTTAAATCTTTCAAAGCCCATTATTTAAGTTCAGTGTGAGACAGACAGTGACGTTTAGTTTTATTTAATTTTTCTGGAAAGCGCCCATTAGTGGCATTTAATTCACAGATTTTTTTTCACCTGTAAGGGATTGTAAAACAGCAAACACAGTTAAGCAATATAAAAAATGTGGTAGAGAATGGGGCTGTGTGACAGAGTATGCCATGAGTCACATTTTATTCTGCAGCCTTTCTGGCTCCCAGCATATGTCAGACTCAAGTTGACATCACTATGGAAATCTTACCAAGTGCCATCATGAGCGCGTGTAGCACAGAGCAGAAAAGAGCAGCTGTGCGCTCATAGCTGAGATCCAGAGCCGTCAGCACATCCTGAACGATGTCCCCGACCAGAGGAAGTAGGCTGCAGTCAGAGTGAGTCAACATAACTGTCAACACCCGTGGAGCCTGGCCAACAAGACAGGATTATAATGAAATACAGTACATGCTCAGGGCAGCACAGGCTTGTGAAGACAAAGAAAACAATCATGTAAATTAACAACAGTGGTTTCTGTGTCCATTTTGGGCTCTTTGGACCATCGCTACCTGTGGATGCTGGCTGAGCCTCTGCAGGTTGAGTGATATGTCATTGAGCAGGTAGTCAGAGTTCTCATTGATCAGTTCCTTAAGGCACGTGTATTCACAGGCCTTACTGATGGCCCACATCGAGCTTAGTGCTGCCTGGCTGACCAGCAGTGTCTCCTCACCAGCTTTCTCAAACACGGGATACAGTGAGGTCATCAACAATGGACGGAAGTCACGGCCCAGCGCCTGAGCAAAGCAGGCGATGCCCTCAAGTTGAATGCACAGCTGCCAGATGTTGCTGTTGAGCTGGTGGATGGTGGAAGTAGATGTTGATGATGGAGCAATTACTTGAAGAGAGCTTGCATTGGAGTTGCCAGCATCACTGTTCGATATGGAGAGGAGTCTGGATGGACTGAGCAGCTACACAAAGAGACAAAACACATGTTAATGTACTGCATTATATAGTACTTTTAGCCATTTTTATACATGCACTACAATTCATGATAAATGAGGCCCTGGGAACCAGGACTGAAATATCTTCACCTGCTGATCCTGTCGGTCTCTGTCCGTCTCCTCACTGACTGTAATCAAATGCCAGTTGTTCAGGCTGGTGTATTCCTCAATGGCAGACACCACGGCTGCTTTAATATCTTCCTGGGTGGCAGAGTTTCCCTGAACTTCACTTTCCAAACCCCAACCCTGCTTTGCCACAGCGATGCCTGCTGCACCCCTGATTATCTCATTTAACACCATGGCAGCCTGCTTTCTGTACACTGAAGACTGGCAGTATAAGTCCAGGAGGTGATCAGTCAGTAGGTAAATGCTGCCATAATAACCTAAAGACAAAAATGTTAAAAGGTCAAATAAACGACATGGACACAAAACAGATCCAGTTATAACCTGCAAGTATTTATACCAGTATTCCAAGCCATTAATAGCAAAAATTCTTTATTATAGTAAAACTGGTTAAATTTCCTTTAAATTACACTGTAACAGGCATAATGTGAGACCTGCATAATGATAAAAAAAAAATCAGCAATGATTCATTGAGTTCAAGTCAAACAGCAATTATACCTAATGTCCTACAGATCTCCATGAGCACAGAGAAGATTTTCTCATCTGTGAAGTAGAGAAAATGCTTCCTCTGAGTGTGAGCAGTGCAGGAATCATGGGAGTCGGTGGTCGTCTCTATGGCAGCAGTGTAACTCCTCTCCTCCACAATGCGAACATCCATCACATCAAGTTCTAGCACCTGTAAAGGGATATGGAGGTTTTAGAAGAGATCATTCAGGAGGGGTGGGTGGGTCTGGGCAGCTGGGCCTGGATCTGTGCCTTACTGAAAATTTGTGCATAAATGAAGGTTTTGGTACAAGTATTTCTAAAATGATTTATGTCTGCTCAAATTGCTTTGTATTTGTGTGTGGATTGGAGCATGCATCTGCGAGTTCTCAAAATTACACAAAAATCATTGCACACATTTGTAAATCTTAGTGTACACTTACAGATCATTTCATACACATTTGTGATTCTTTTGTGACTTATTTCACTCCATAATTATCATTATGGAAGAAAAAATTGAAAAGGATTGTGACAACATCAAAAGCAGTGTAACTGAAACTGATAACCATGTAGCTACATTACCTGCATTAAGGCTTTGGAAATCCTCTCCAGATGTGCAGCAGAGTTGAGCACCACAGAGACAAGTGGTCCTAAGACTTTGAGGTAGCCCAAAAACACATTAAGAACAAAGAGCTTCTTCTGGTCATCAGAGGTCCTCATCAGTCTGGGTAGGGAGGTGGCCAAAGAGTGGAGATTCTCAGACAAGACATCAGTGAAGGTCTGGGTGCCGCTGTTTCCATTGCAGCTCTGATTCCTCTGTGATACCTCTCTGAGAGCAACCTCGCACCTAGAGAAGAAGACAGGAGTTCAAGTAAATATCTTTTATCCATTAATTAGGATTAATCTTTCTGTTCCTTTTCTTTGTATAAAAGCAATCAAATCAAACAGAAATCAAAAGGCAATCAAATCAAACAGAAATCAAAAGGCAATCAAATCAAACCTCGCTCTGACTCTGCCTTCCTCATCATTGATTGCCCCCACCAGCGCTTCTAATAGTGGTCCTACACACTCCCCCAGTGACTGACTACATCTGGCCTGCAGGTGGTCAGCCAGCTCCACCATCTCCAGTCTAACTCTCCAGTGCTGGTGGGCTGAGGTGCACGAGATTATTTTCTTCAGCAGCACAGACAACTTCCTCGCCGTGTTCTTCACCCACTCTGGCGTCCGATGGACTACCAGCTGTCCGATCCTCCCCAGGTCTGGGGAGGGAGTCTTATAGGACTCAGTGGACTGAAGCTGAATGTCTTCCATGACAAGCCCCACAGTCCTGGACCAAACCTGACAACAGATGATCACACAGTACAAACAGATCACTGCAATGCATTTGTATATCATCCCATTTGCTTTTGCTACACCCTTACACCTCATAGCCTAAACATTCCCAGAAAAACAAGCATAATAACTAGATAATAATGTATGAGATCATCGATTATACAAGATAACTATTTTGTAACAAGTAACATTAGAAATAGGATCAAGCCTGTGCTGTTGTTGGTAATTGTGATTAACAAAGACATTGTACCTTGATGGCCCGGACTGTGACTGCATGGCCTTGCCTCAGATCTCCAGTAACAATCCTGGCTGCAGCCATAGTGATTCCAGGTAAAAATGATGCCATGGTGCTGCCTATAGAACATTGCTCTTCTGATGATGGGACTATGTGCTCTTTAGTGCAGTCACACTGCAGAGTCAAAGCCTGGAGACACTTCAAGGCTGCTGCCTGTATATCTCGAGATTTCTCCTTCTCTCCTAAAGCCAGGAGCAATGATACGGCAGCGCCCAGTCCAGGCAGCATAATCGGTTCAAAGAATTTGAAGATTATATCACCATAAGCAGCGTGAAAAAGGGCATCCAGGCACCTTAGAACAGCTGATTTTAGCTCCTCTGATGTATCTGCAGGCTTCCCAGGATCAGTTGAAGAGGAAAGACAGAGGCAAAGCTCTGAGAAAAGGTCATGGAGGGTTTCCCAGCTCTGGACACAAGTGTTCTCCAGGACATAGCTCACTGCTTCGGCCACAGACTGCACTAGCTGCTCCTTCTTAGCCCCAGGGACTTTAAGGACAAATCGAAGAGGGAAAAGGATGTACTCCTGGAGCTGCTGCAATGTGGCATCATTGACTTCTTTTAACTGGCCGCTTAGTGTCCTCACGTTGGCCACTGTGGGCTCTCGAGTGAGCAGGACACAGGCCGGGCGCAGGTAGGCAAAAGCGATCTTTGGATCACTTATCAGAGACATGGTTGGAGGCATCACTGCAGGGGCCACTAAGGTGATGGAGAATGAGCAGAGAAACGGAGAACATGAGCGTAAGTACTGTAAGCAGGGACAAAAAAATGTCTTTTTAAGTTTTATGCGTGGTCACCTGCTTTATAGACTTGTAACCTTTTAAAGTTACTTTGAAAGCCTCCGTTTAAAAATGGCAAGAAATCTGCACACCTTCTATATAAATGGTATATAAATGGTATTACAGTGGTTTACATCTCATAATGAATAAGAGAGCACAGCAATATTTGCATGCACCAGCATCACTGTTATGTTTTGTGCTGCTAACACTAGACTTGGTTCCTTGTATTCGTTAATAATAACACAACAATACACAAGTTTGGAAGATTTGTTTTGATCATTTAGATCATATGTTACGAAACCCAAACTTAATAACGAGAGCATGTCTATGACGAAGACTGTATGACTGGTCTACAGCACGCTGAGCACATCCAGCTGCTGAATCTCCACTACGGTGATAGGGATAATAAACACACGGCCTACCTTCACATTGTTAGTCTTAAGTGGACTCCCCTTGCGTAAAACCTACTGAAACGGCCCGACTTTAAAATGCAAAATTATAATTTTACACAAATATGAAGTTGTGCCGATAACAAACATCATGATTCTGCGCCAACGACGCACATGTTTGACGTATGCCAAGACTTCCGGGTTTGGCGCTTTGTCTTCAAAATAAAACGTAATTTTCTTTCCGTAAAAAACAAAACAAAAAGAAATCTTCCTTAAAAATGTGTGAATTTAATTATGTCAGTGGTTTTACAGTAATAAATTAAGTATTTAAGTTAGTGGCTATTGCTTTTTATGGAAAGTAGCAACATTTTATTTGATTTGTTATTTTTTTAAAAAGTTATGTTGAAGAAAAAACATACGAGCATATAAACGGATAACTTTGTGTATAACTATGATTTGTGCATAACTAAAAATAATAATTTAAGAATAGAAAACTGCATTTGTTAATTTGTGCCATCAGTTTTCAGCTGTCGAAACCACGTTGATGTCTAACGATGTTTTATTTTAAAAGAAGAGAGTTCACAACGGAAGTCCGTTCACTTACCCGAGCTTGACGCCACTGATCGGCCATCAGGCTCATATCAAAGGCATATGTTTACCGGTGCTGCACAGTTCCAGTGTCTGCATTTAATTATTTGAATTGCAAAAAGTTTTAATGTAGAAGATTTCTTTGCGGCTGTCATTTTCTGACGGTGTGGTGGATATGAGACAGCTAGCCTAATTACAAAGGTAATACAAGTGTTGTAAAAGTTAGCTTAAAAATGGCTAATAGCTTAAACAGTGATGATGTTATAGACATACGAATATCTGGTCACGGGTGCGTTAAATTGTTTGAGATATGTGATGGTCCCTTATAACACCAGGACACAGTCGGTACACAAGGCTGCTCTTATCAGAGCTTTTGAGTGTGATTCTGTTGTATTTCTCAGATTTTCCGCACATTCACAAAGCTGTGCTTCCTCCTTCTTTGTCCTTATATTGTACTGCTATAAGTAGATGGCCTCTAAAGTGTGACTTCAAAAATGGTGTTTCTTCTTAGATCTAGATTCCACTTTGAAGTACTTATCCTTTTGTGTCTTCTGTTTTGTGCTAGGGGGCTGAATCTGCCCATTGCTGTCCTGCCTCGAGCCAAGTGTCATTATGGATGAAGAATCCCTTGAGGCAGCCATTGCTACCTATAGTGCCCAGTTGCAGCAGGTGGAGATGGCCCTCTCTGCTGGCCTGGACCCCACCCAGCACTCAGACTTGCTCAAACTGAAAGAAGATCTCTGCCAGCTGATAGAACTTACTGAGGCCAGCCTGGTGTCTGTCAGAAAAAGTAAGCTGCTGGCCAGCCTTGAGGAAAGTAGCAGAGTGCAGGCGAATACCTCAGAGGAGGCTGCTGACACAAACAGTGCAAACGGCGCTTTGGATTCTGAGTTTGCTGCTTTCTACTCTGAACTTGGGGAGTCTTCGGGTAGTAGCTCGGATTCCAAAGAAAGAAATAAGGAGGGGGGAGGTGGGGTAGTGGATTATGAAGAAGGAGAAGAAGAGGAGGAGGAGGAAGAAGATGATGCACTTAGTGGTACCAAAGTAAGAGCACCCTACCGGACAACATGGGGAACACTGGAGTATCACAATGCCATGGTGGTGGGCGCAGAACCACCAGATGGAGATGAGGCACAAGTGAGAGTGCTCTACGTCTACCCAACTCAGAAGTCTATGAAACCCTGCCCATTCTACCTAGAGGATAAATGCCGCTTTCAGGATAACTGCAGGTAAATTCTCACTTTCACTCAGGAAGAAATAAATTACAGACAGTGTGATTTAAATTAGGAGCTTCTGTCAGTTTAATTCCATAAATATTTATTTATTTATTATATTTATTTACTTCTCAGATCTCAGTTCAATATACACAGAGAATTATATGTGGTGTTTTCTTGCTATTGAAGGTTTTCTCATGGTGAGGTGGTCTATGTGTCAGAGCTCAGAGAGTTCCTAGACTTTGACCTCAGTAATCTTGAGGAAGGCTCGTCTTGCTTGGCTCGCCATGAGGACGGTATCTGGTACCCAGGCAAAATAAAAGGTACTCTGTTTATAGAGTGGTCATAATGCAAGCTCTGTTTCATAGAAATCACATGTAGGACATTTAACAGTGATTGTGCAATATTAAAATAAAAATACCTAGTACAGTAGTTGGTGAAATAATTCCAAGTCTTCCTCTCACTGTAGAAATTGACAGTGGTTTCTACACTGTGAAGCTTGACTCACTGCTGCTTAAAGATGTTGTGGTCGAGGCCGATGGTGTTATCCCACCTTTGAGGGAAGAAGACCCCCTCTCCTCTGACTCTGACTTGGATGACATTGATGATGGAGATACTATGGGATATGCAAAAGGTGTGCTGACATTTTGCAAAAAAAAAGAATATGAGGGAAATATAACTTTTTAAATCTACTGGCCAATAAAAAGGCAACAGGTTCAGAACTGGACAAACTACTGTATGTGATTTATAAATTTCCATAAGCATTTTTTTTTTCAGATTTTATTCTATTTAAACATAGTGTAGTGATTTACACATTCGCTTGGGAAACAAAAAAGTGCTGGTTCATTTGTAGCTAGAGACACAGCCCCTATGGAGTTGCATCAGGACGGGCATCCGGCGTAAGATTCTCCCAAATCAAACATGCAGAGCTGCCTGGTGTGGCGCCCTCTTGTGACACGAGAGTAGCTGAAAGTAACTTCCGGGGGAAAAAAGTTCCAGCTCAAACAAATTTAACAGTACAATTTATCTGTCATAGGTCAACACTTGGACAATGATATATATATATATATATATATATATATATATCAGGAATATGACTTTTTTTTTTTTTTTTTTTTGTCATTTTTTTATGTGTGTTTTGTTTTTTTTGTGCAAC
>VUQK01001992.1:32425-51603 GCA_015106715.1 Bujurquina vittata
TTCAATTTCTGACCTTACTACGTGTGATTTGTATTTACTGTGCAACAGTTTTAGAATCTGCTGTGGAACCCACAGAAGCATCAAGCAGTGCTAGTTTTGGTGGCTGGGAGGCACATACCAGAGGCATTGGATCCAAGCTTATGCTTAAAATGGGCTATGAATATGGAAAAGGTGAGTGCAAACAGTGCACAACGTCAACATTTAGGCTGTGAAGTCACGATGTCACTGTTGCTGCACTGTTTAAAAATCAATTAACCTAACCCTTTGCAATAAAACAGTCAAATACCAAAAACAAATATGCAATAAAAAAATCACTTATTTAATTAATTTTAAAAAAAAAAACATTTTGTTTCTTTTTTCAAAACGATACTTCCAGAAACAAGTCAAACTGTCACAAAGATTAGGACGGGTTTACATGCGAGGGTGTGTGTATGAAGGTTTGAAGCATTTATTTTCTTTAACAAGACACTAGAGGGCAACAAGGTTCACTTTAAAAATATACAGTGTGCTAGTATAAGTGTCATCTATAAACAGATAAACAAAAGTATTTTGTGTAAATCTTTGTGCTTTGTTCTCTTTCCTTTGGCACCGCTTTGTTAAGTACATAACTGCATATTTCTACACTCACATTAGCAATACAAGTATTCATATTAGCTCAAAATGCTTTGTGGTACATACATACACATATACTGAATATACTGAACAAAATCCCAAGAACTTCTGATGATTAGAAGATTAAGCACCACAATTACAGTAATACTACTAAACTAATATTACAGAGAATGAATTATATGCAGGGGATCAGAATCTGAGTACACAGATTCATAGTTAGGTATTCTAATTTTAAAAATTAGCTCTGATTTCCATGCAATAATGTGGTGAAATGGGGAAAAATTAATATCCATGTATACAGATGTAACCTCCCCCCCCCCACACACACACACACATTCAATGTGCTGTGTTCTTGTTTGCTCATTTTCTTTTCTTTTTTTTAGGCTTGGGAAAGCTACAGGAGGGTAGAGTGGAGCCAGTGATGGCAATAGTCCTGCCCAAAGGTAAGTCTCTGGACCAGTGTGCTGAGCTCACCCAGAGACGTACCCAGAGCAAGGCTGCAAAAGATGGCACACAAATAGGTCGTCCAAAGCGACGAAGAAAACCTCGGGTTGCCACCGGAGGGAGCCGCACCGTTTTTGACTTTCTCAACCACAAGCTTGGAGGCAAGACCGCTCATCTTCCCGAGGGGGGTGCTGTTGCACCTTCAGCAGCAACTGGAGTGGAGGCTTACAGAGGAGGAAAAAGCACCAAGAGGAATCTGAATGTGAGGCTGTTCCAGGCTGCTGAGAGGGTGTCCCAAACTGAGAGGGAGATCCAGAAGCTGAGTGAGTCACTCAGCAGACAGGCAGGCAGGTCAGTATTGGGTTCAATATATAGTCTTCATTAGCTTAACTTTCTTATTTAAACAGTGAAGTGAAGTGAAGTGCAACCTCATCCATTTGTTTCCCCATAGAACCTCAGAAGCTGCTGTCACTTCTACAGTGAATACAGACACATTAGAAACCAGTGCATAAATTGTACATTAGTACACTGCTTACACAATACGGCACACTATTGTGAAATATGAGCTGCTATAATGTTCCTGAGAGTTAAAGTGGTAATTAATGTGAATTTACAAATAAGGACTGTGGGAGTTGTGCAAAAATGTAAATAAGGTGTGAAGCTGTGAGGTTGGACACTTGGTTCTGTGGCCAACTTACTGTAGAAAATGCAGCAAAATCCAGTTTTGACTCATCATCTCTCCACAATTCCTAATCTATCTGTTTTGGGTTTTTTTATGTGTGCGAAGGGACCCATCCATACTGAAGCAGTTGGAGGAGAAGCTGTCAGCGGCACGCCGGCTGCTGGCCCAGCAGAAAGCCCAGGAGCTGTCCATCCAGAGAGAGCACAAGAAGGCTGATACACACAAGAAGATGACTGAATTCTAAACTCAGCTCACTGAGCTCAGGATAAAGGGAAGCACTACTTGCCTGAACTTTTGCTCCTTCCCTCTTTTCAGTTTTTTGCTATACTGTATTTTTTTTTTTTTTTTTAGAATTGTTTCTCACCAGCATCTCTTGATGCAGAATGAATTTGCTGCTCTTCATTTATTTTTAAGTGCCGGAGGATTATTTTCTCAACATTGATGTTTCTTTAATGTCCAGCTACAGAGGTCTCAATACTGTTCTACACTGTTTTTCATTTTTTAATGAACGTTTGTTTTTCTAGGTGTATTTTTTTTTTCACCCAAACTAAAAAGCTTGTTTGGAGAACCAGTTTTGCACTTTCGTTTTTCGTTTTTATGCACACAATCTTACAAACCTGAGCTCCAGTGTAAAGAAAATCGTCTGTGCAACAGAATTTGTAATGTGTTCACTGTTAGACTTTTCTGACAGAGGTTTCAATCATTCTGGCCAAAAAGTGCTCCAGTATACATGAACTTTCATACTTTTGAAATTACGTCCTCAGGAGCTAGAAGACCTTTGCAGAGTTTTGAAGTTACACCCACACCTCTTACGGCTCATACACAGCATCTTTGAAGTTGCAACCATAACCTTTCTGTTAAATAATGAATTTGGAGAGCAGCTTGCCTGCTCATAAGATCTGACGCACATTGTCGGTAGGGTTGGGAGGTGGCTGCATGAGGTAAAAGGTTGCAGTCGTGTTGTTGGGAAGCTTTAGGTTGGGCCTTCATCATTTTATGAGCAACTTCAACGCTGATGTGACAAGGCATAATAATGATATTATTTTGATTTTTAGAACACCCCCCATTTAATATTTTTAAATGACTAAAGTGAGACAAAATATGTGGAAGTTTAGTGTGAGCCAGAGTCTGTGACAGACAACTAGAGAAACTGGTGAGCATCAGCAATGTTGCCCCTCAAGGAAAAGAGATTGTAAAATCCTCCTGCTAAAGCAATAACAGCTGCAATGAGATACAGTGTAAGCCTGTGAATGGGGTCTGGCAGAGAAGGGGGAAGCCACACAGGCAGAACTCCTGAACCCTCTTCTCTGTACCCTGAGGGAAGCCCCCACTCACACTTTGGTCTGTTGAGTGGCAGCACTTTGATGATGACTGCAGGGATGACAATGAATTCGCTGATCATTGGGGGAAGAGGCAAAATGCACTATGTGTGTTGATTTAATAAGATCCCTTGAGGGCCTGTGCTTCACACTTTACCCCATTTGTGAGCCTGAAGTCAGTGCTCAGCCAGAGCCACTGTGTGTCCTACTGTAGGTGTGTTGTCTACACTGGTGGGTCTCTGAGTGCATTACGCTCTCCCACAGACACTTGTGTCACGTGGATTTGTGCTGGCCTTCATAGGTGACTTTTCTCTACTTATCAGAGGCTGGATTATGAGTAAGGAGGTATAATGGGTGAAAAAATTAGGCGGTCACATTCACAGATATAGTATTTCCTATATTTCCCATAATATTTCACTTTACTCTTTTCACCTGAGGGCTGCAAAGCTACAAGAGTCAAAGTCTGAATGTGCCGAGCTTTCTAATGTTTGGCTGATTCTTTGCCATATTTTTGCATAATACTGCTAAGAAAATAGTATGTTTTGATGTGCTATTCATTTTGTTTTAGATCCACGGTCACAAATAATGCAGATATTGCGTATGTGCAGTCATATACTGTGCAGGAAATAAAGACATGGTGCTAGAATGATATGTGAAAGAAATAAAGTGTGACTTCCAATAACGAGTAAATAGTCACTGTTTGTATATTGTAGCAGTAAATGACACTGTTTGACTTCGGGGTTCATGGTAATCTGTCACACAAGTGTCTCACTTTATCTTTTAACTTTTACATGTAAACATGACCTAGAAAACCTGTTTTTCATTCATTCAGGTTACTTCAAAAGTAGAGATGTTCCAGCTCAGGTTTACAGTCGTTATAGAAATGGTTTAATGGCTGAGCTTGCCAGTAATGTTCTGATTGCTTCCCTAACAGGCGCAGGCTGTTCTTTGGCCAGTTGGCATTGACTCTTGGATGCAGATGCTGTTCCCTTGTGAAAATGTTGGCTCGGGATACTAATTTTTGGATTGTGAATTTTAATTTAGATGAAAGTGACTTTGTGAAAATCTCTCTAAGATGTTTTTAATACTTCTAAAGAAGCATTAAAAACAGAACTACATAATGCATACTGTTTGTTTACATACAATGTGCATACATGCAACCTGCACATATAGACACATTCACCTTGTAACAGTTTAGGCTCATCACACACGATAAAGTCATTTTTAAAACATTTCTTGTAAGTCACAAGAACCAGGCTGTTCTTTTTTCTTGTAAGGTATTCAATATCTCAGAACTTTATAAAAACACTTTTGGCAGCATTTACACCTGTGAGTCTTCTTGGTAAATCCCTATAAGCTGTGGATGGATGTGAGCACGTTATCCCATTCTCCTGGCACATCCATTAAAGCTCTTCCAGACATCCGTCTGGGAATCAGCTCTGAACTGCCATCTGCAGGTGGCATATGGACGTTAAGTCTTATCTTGGTTAGGCCACTCAAGTCACAGCATTTTGCTGAATCTACTCTTAGACTTCAGTTCACTGTGATGGTGAAAGGTGAACCGTCATCCCAGGTTCAAGTTGCTGCACTCTGAAGCCAGAACCGCTCTGTATTTTGATGCATTCACCCCACCTTGAATTCTGACCCGTCTCGTTGTCCCTGACACTGAGACGCACCCTTGTGTTCACTGTAGGGATAGTATTTCCCTGTGGGGATGAATCAGGTGATTGGAAGTCCCTGGTCTTTGCCAGAGGTAAAACTTGACGTTCTGCAGAGAGAGCTCGATTTTTATTTCAGATTAGAAAACATATTGTAGAATTCTAACAAGCCTTAAAGTTAATGTTTCTTCAATAATGTTGAGGTCTGGGGTCCGGGGAGGCCAATCCATGACTGCTGGTTTTCCACTGTTTTCCTACAGTGTGTTTGGTATTATCATGCTACCTCAGCCCAGCACAGCCCTGTGATCAACCACGGGCTAGAACTCTGAGACTGTACCATGCCAAGATATGTCATGCTTGTACATTGTACACTGTTAAACAAAAAAACAACAGAAAACACTCACATCTCAATGGGAAAAAACATCATGCTGGATATCTACACTGACATGGACTGGGTAATGTGTTAGGAATGAAATTATGTCACATTTCATGCAAATAAAATTTAACAACTTACAGAGGCAAAATGCAAAAATGATGGGGCAGGCTAGTCCATTTTACTGAAATTTCATTGCAGCAATGGTACTCATTGGTTTGTTTGACCTCTGTGTGGTTGTATGGATACTTAACAATGTCAAGGCATGCTCCTAATGAGAAAATGGATGGTGTCCTGAGGGATCTCCTTCCAGATCAACTCCTTTGTCCTCCAGGAACTGCCTGCATGCTCTCACCATGAGGCCAGGCATTGTCATGCCCCAGGAGGAACCTAAGACCCACTGCACCAGTGTAATATCTGACAATGGGTCCAAGGATTTCATCCCAATACCTGATAAATTTAATGTTATAGATCAGTATTAATAAGGAAGCAGCTATCATAAGGTTCCTCATGGGCCAAGTATCTTTTTTGCAGGAATGAACCAACATTATTAAATTAAAAGAGCTGTCCTTGTCTAAATGAATTTTCCAAGCCGCACATATGCATCTCAGAAGACAATCACTTAATTGAAATTAACACTGAAGGTCAATTTTTCATAAAGGTAAATTCAATAAGATTGCATGTAGTTGTACTAATAACTTTGTGCACTTGCATGGAATTTTGCATCGCTTCCTTGCGAAAGCCAACACAAAGAACCTTTTATGGAGTTCTGCCATTTGCTTTTCTACAAGTATTTAATACTGAAAATATGCATATGAGATCCATGCTGAAAAGACACGGCTTATCATTTAATGGAAATTAATTTGCAGCTTCAAAAAGACCACCCTTATTTCATTATAGAATTCACTAACAATAATACTGCGATATTGTGTATCCTTGGAAAACTGGTGGCATAAATGGAAATTAATATCCGTTCATATATGAATCTTTGCATACAGACAAAAGACTGACTTAAACTCGTGTTTGTCATAATGCTGCGTTTTTGAAGTTGCAACAAAGTCAGAGTACTCATTTGTATTTCAGGCTGTCATCCCCTTTTTTTCTCCAGAGTTTGAGCTGAAAACTGTGAATAAACAGAGAGCACTGCAGCCATTTCACCTTGTTTAAAACGGCCGTGTTTCCATATTGTGCTAAATTGCTGTTTTCTGCTGTCTGTGATTTTACATAATGATCAGTGTTTAGCCTTCTGCTGAGCTAGTGGAAATGTAATAGTTTGTTTGTTGAGGTCAAAATTGAGGTCGTCACTTCGGGTATTCAGGTGTAACATTTCATGCTTTTAAACCTAATCAGATCTGGAGTTTGAGTCACATGGAGCATTGGTGTGCAGATTGTATAAGAGCAGGATTAAAGTGGAGTAATTGTATGTTTGTTCTTCATATTTCATCAGTCCTGCTGTTTTGAGGTTTTGTTTAATTTCCAATTCTTTCAATTATTTGGGCTAACAGCACAAATTTTGTAATGGAAATTTGAAAAAAAAGAAGCCTTTTATTTGTTCATATATACCTTATTCAGACTCTGACTTTATTTTATCACACCTAAAATTAATAAAAGTAGAAATGTGTCTATAACTGTTCATATAAGATAAAGACATCAAAGAAGGCTTTCAAAAACATTTCACACAAGCACAAAACAGTTTAAATGACAGGCAAGGGTGAATTTGGCACAAAAGCAAAGAAATAAAAAAAAATGCATCAACTTTAATTAACTGAAGAGAACCATCTAAATGAGAAATGTGTCTCTCTTTTTTGACAAAATGCACAAAATGTACAGGGATGTGCTTTTGATCACCAGCAAACTTTTTTTGTTTTTAATCTGAAAAACATACTGTTCAGCAAAGCTACTGTTATCATAAACTGTCCAGTCAGCTGTACCTGTGACTGTTCTGTTAAGGGCCATAATTATTTAATGATCGCTTTATTCTTGCAAATTTTATAAGTGCTTCTAAATATAGTATCTATTTTAGCTATTGTTTGAGGACAGAGGGACATGTGAGTTTCATTTTTGCAGTGCATTAAAAAAAACTCCAAAGTGGGTCCTCCTGTGGAAGCAGCAAATGAACAGAATGAAATGCAGTTAAGTGTAAAACCGTCCTCTGCCAACTTATTTTAAAACACTGCAGTACAATTAACCTTTGCTCTGTAGATGAAATCATTTTTCACAGAATAATGATGTGCTCATTAATGAACTTTAATTATGTTGTTCTTTTTAGCTGTTGTAGATTCTGAAAAGATCCATTATGTGAAGCGGGTCATCATGAAAGTGGAGCGAATGTGCGACTGCTCTTTTTATGGTAATAACTTGGTAATAACAATAAATGACACATTTATTGTTATCTTCCTTGTCAGTTTGTGTTCTACTTTATGAAGCAAAAGAAACAAAATCAATGGAAAGAATGACTTTAAATACCCTCCCTCTGCTCCACCCCATCAAAGTGCTGTTGTAAAAAACAGAGAATGGTCAATAGAATGATTGAATAAATGCACTGGCATTAGAAAATCCCAAATCAGTATGTTTTTTTTTTCTTATAGAGTGACTGTTGTGCAAAGCAGCACACGTGAATGCACCCAGCAAAGAATTCTCACAACTAGGTTTCACATGTACATGTACATGTATGTATATTTTTTTGATATTTGGCCAAAGCATTCATTTGTGCTACTGTCCACGTACTGCAACACTGACATTACTGAAGGAATGTTAAAAGTTAGCTATAAATTAAACTTTATACAGTCTTATGAACAGCTCCCTCTGCCCATAGTCTTGGTCTTTCGGTGGGGTTATCCACAGTTCTACAGGAGTTAGAGTCAATTTTTCACTGTTTTTACAAGTGACGGACTGAGCTATTCAGCTCAATGTCAGAATGGAGTGGCATGGAAGGATATTTTTGCCGTTGGCCTTTTGCCCTCATAAAGAATTTATATGCCCACTGAAATCGATGATAGATATTTCATCTTGTCTCTTAGCGGGTAACCTTCTGATGACCCGGGCTAAGAGCAAGAAATGTGACAAGTAGTTCTTTTGAAAAATAGAACATGAAAAGATATGTGATAAACCTTTTTTTTTAAGAGAACAAGAGTGCACATCCTGTGTGGTCTGATTTTCTTGATGCAGAGATTCTAGATCATTCCAGCCAGCCAAGGAGGAAGAAAGAGTCCGACGGATCCCAGTATACACACCAGCACAAACATCCAGAGGAATATCCTGTCAATGACCATGGCCACATACTTCCAGTCCTCCTTCACCTAGCAGAGAGGAGAAACAGCACAGAGGGACTTTTCAAATTTCAATCCACACCACCTTCTGTTTTCTACCAGCTGTCAGTTTTCACCCTTGATTGATTTCTCTCGAATGGCTGATTTTTTCATTATGAGTCTGCTATCTCCTAAATGTCAGTCAATCCTTGCTTGTGTCTCTTATGAAAAATTCAAGGTCAAATTGCTGAGGTCCCATTGTTTTAAAGACAGGCTTCCTCTGGTTAGAGCTAGAAAGTGTATTGAGGCATTGACAGTGACTGATGTCAATGAATACAATGGTTTTATTATTATTATTATTACATTTCCTCACATATATCCCACAGAAACTTTTTTTCCGCAAGAAACTTTGCAATTGGCACTTTATTTGATGCTTAACACTTTTTCAAGCACATTTTCAGGGTTACATTTGAAATGTCTTTAAATACTGCCAAAAATAAAGATTTGCAATATGACGTGACAGGCAACAGTCCTGAAAAATCTCTGATGGTCATTTCTTTCCTTAGAAACTTTCAATTAGTCTGCATAGCCTTTGCATACACAACTGTTCACAGTGAGTGTTCTTTTATCGTCAGAAAATCCTGATTACTGTGATTACTGACTCACTCACTCAATAAAGAAAGGCAGAGTGACTTGTCATATGTCTGATACAGACAGTACTTGATTTTGATTATGTGTTTATGTGCACATAAGAGCTGCTCTTCTGATCTTGCATCCCTTCTGAGTTTTGCATATGTTCATCCTTAAAAGATGCAGCTGTGACCAAAGACTTGGGAGCAGTATATAAACACATATTTATAAGCCAGCAACAAATTTCCTGAAAAGAAACAAATATATAATAATAAAATTCTTAGTATAATTTGCATGGTTTACAGCGTGTAGAACCAGTAGTTTAAAAATGGAGATATTAGTATTGGCAAGGCTGATATCGCCCTGTGCTTTTTCTAGTGAATAATAAAGCCACCTCCCAATACACAGCATAGACAGGAAAAGTACAGTACGTGAACAATGCTGGTTGCAGTGCAGCTCTGCATACATAGTTGATAAAAAAGCAAATAAGAGCAACACAAAGGATGCAGCCCACACTGCCTAAAACGCCATTTTTCCAGTCGTGCTGCAGCGCATTACACAGATATCTGAGAACTATAACAATATCACTCAGTGGCTGAGTTCAGTTTAGATGGATCTCTGACATGCAAAATAACAGGGTCACCTATTTGCTCAGGAATACTTTCATCTTCTTTTGCATGACAAAAAAGAAAGGGAGGGATGCTACTTGGTGGCAGTGAGTGCAGGGAAAATAACCATGGATCTTCCTTTTTTTTTACTTTGTCCTTCCTGCTTTTTGCATAGAAGTACATTTTGCCATGTAAAATCCAGTTGGAACCTGTTCGTTTTATTTGATATTCCTCCTGTTGTTTTTACAAACAAGCTGACATTTAAGAAATGCCCCCCCCCCCCCTTACAGAGGTACAATGTTTCTCCTGCAGGGTTCAGATACTAATTTTGAATGTCAACAATTATAACAGATCAAATATTACAAAAGCCCTGGTTCAGTTTCTGAAACAATCACGCTCAAGTCTAAAATAGCAATCTAGGAAACTATTTTAAAACCACACTGTTCCGGTCAAAAAAAAAAGGGATTTAAGATTTTCTTGGGCCTTTATGAATATTTGGAAACACAATTACCAAGGCTTGATCATTTTTGTCAACTCACTGAAAAGTCTGCGTCCTCTGCCCTGAGATGATCAGCGATGTACTGAACTCCCTCTATGGCCCGTTTCATAGCTGGAGAAATAGCTGGGATCACAGCATCCTGTTGAGTACTTGCATCTTTTGTGGACTCTGCTTTTAGGGTTTCCGCTAGTTGTTCTGTAGGGGCTGTTTTCTTCATTGGACCTGTTGTTCCAATGACCCCATCATCATGCAGACAGCAGCACTGGACGCTGCTGGAGCGACACAGATGTCTGGCTTTCTGAGGAAGCAGCTTCTGTTGGTCACACATTTGCTCCACACTGTGGGAGCGACCATTTGGGGCCAGTCTACTTGGTTCTTCCTTGGACGTGCTGCGAAGTGGGCCCATTAGCAAAGTCGGGGGCAACGACAGTTGGGAAGAGGATGAGGCTGCTGAGTTGTGTCTACGTAAGGGTTGTTTCTCTGAGAGAACTGAATACTGACCGGATGTGGATCGGCAGAAAATGTTGGCCTTCAACGGATGATCTTCCTCATTGTGTTCTCCAAGAGGGGAACAAGGTGGAGAAGGTGAGCAGACAAGGATGCTTGGACTGTCAGACTGTGTCTTTTGGAGTATATTTTCAGCTTGGGCCATCTGTATCAAACCAGTCTCTAGACCTGTCCAGAAGGCCTGCGAGTTGCCTGTGGCAGATATCGCTGTTGGACGGTGCATCATCTCAATAAGCTTCTTGCAGTGCTGCTTTGCTGTGCCTGGTGGACGCTTCATGAAGAGGACTCTGGGTACCAGGTCCAAGAATACTCTCCTCACCCAATGAGGCATACCATGCGTTTGTGGTGATCGATGGTGTACATTCAGCACAAAGACAGTAATTATGATGGAGAGTGTGACAAAGACCATGGTGAAGAGCAGGTATTCACCAATCAGGGGAATCACCAGTGACGTAGATGGTATTATCTCTGTGATCAGCAGGAGGAAGACTGTTAAGGACAGTAACACTGAAATGCACAAGGTGATCTTCTCTCCACACTGTGAAGGCAAATAGAAAACCAGCACAGTCAAGCAGGAGATAAGCAGACAGGGGATGATGAGGTTTATAGTGTAGAACAATGGGAGCCTCCGAATGATGAAGTAGTAAGTGATGTCTGCATAGATCTCTGTGCAGCACTCATACTTTTTTGTATTGTACTTGCCCACTGCATTGACAATGACCCACTCCCCGCTTTCCCAGTAGTCCATCTGGTCCACATCGCCGGCCATGCTGATCAGATCGATCTTGGCACGGTCATAGGTCCAAGAGCCAAACTTCATCTTGCAGCTTTGCTGGTCAAAAGGGAAAAACGTGACATCTATGCTGCATGAAGACTTGTAAATGGCTGGTGGCATCCACTTTATCTGTCCATCGTAGAACAGATGTGCCTTTGTAAAGTGAGTTACTGCAAAGTCGCCATCGGCGCTGGGGGTGAAGAACAGGGAAGAAAAAGGGGAGAAAGCTTGAAATATATATTAAGACTTAGATTACATTTTAGGCTCTTTTTAACAGTTAAATTTAAGAGTTCAATTCTGGGTGACTTCTTCAAGCATTATTTTCAAATATTCAAGGTCAGCCACATCTCACACGTGTCCTCGATAGACGAAGTCTGTTCAGTTTCCATGGAGATGGCAAAGCTCTAGTTGGAAAACCCATGTGACAACAAATAAGTGGAATTTGACCTGAAATTTTTTTGTCTAATAGAGAGAGGAGAAAGTTATGATTATGTTTGTATTTGTAAAGCAAAATGCTATGATTGGTTTTTACAGTTTCTAACCCAGTGAGTTCCACTGGTAGAGACAAATGCTATATTTATTTAATTCATCGACTATTCTGACTCATTTTTGCAAAAAAAAAATGAGCATTTGTTCATCTATGTCGAAGATGCTTCTGTTTACATGTACAGTATGCATCTCCAAATTGTTTCTCTGTTTCCAGACATCAGCGGTAATGTGCTATAATTTTCTGCAGGTGAATGATGCGTTTGTGTGCCAGAGAAAAACAAAAGATCATGTTTCAGATCATGTTTTCTTCCATGGTCTGAAATCTCTTTTGTGGTCACTACAGTCCTGCCTTTAAACACCTGACACCAGCTATTACTTCCCCCCTCACCATCTGAACCAGCAATCTCAATTTTGCATCTCAGTGTGCAGAGCTCGTTCAAAACCATTCTGCTCAAGTCTACAAAGCAAAGAGCCTGAACCAATGTATTCAGAAAACCTCTTTGATTTTTCTTTTATCACAAATGAGTTTACCATGTTTTGCCTTCCCAGTTGACACAGCCTCAGTCATTCCACCATGAAAAAAACAATCATTGTACAATAACATGGATTTGAATGTTAGGTCTTTAGCAAACTCTGTCATGCCTGTTTCTGTAACCAATTTTTCCTGTTAGCTGATTTCCCATTTTTGAAATGAAATTATTGCAGATTTACCTGAGGTACTCACATATAATACATCTTATCTGTGGCCCTTTGCAACACATTCGGTTGCATTTCATCGTCTAATTCCCAGCCCAATATATTACTTTCCTTCATACTGAGCTTTGTTTGTAACCACATCCATTAGGACTGACCTCGTTCACATTTATTTCAGCTAAATTACTTTATGACATTGGCACAGGACAAGATGTTTGGCACAGCAGCAGATTCTTCATGTTTTTCCTCCAGTCATGCCATCTGTTGGAATTGAATCATCAGAATCTGAATGTTACTTGCCATGTGATTATTTTTACCTTGAAATTGTGACATTTGAAAGCCCAGGAAGCACATACTGTAGTGTGACTGAAAAGAATCAAAATTTCATATAGCAAAAAAACCCCCAAAGAAACAAAAAAAAAAAACTATTGATACAGATCCTCACTTGTTGTAGAGGACAATGTCAGGTCTCCAGATAATCTCTGAGGGGATACGTATGGAGGTGACATTTTCGTAATCCTCTGGGTTCCAGCGGAGTTTGTAATCGTTCCATTCCTGTAGCAAAACATTAATCACATTTATACACCGTAGCATCATATTGGACTCTATTTCACATGCGTTTTCTCCCTAATCATTTCTTACTTGCTTGACCCAGACATTTGTAGTCATCATCTGGTTCTTCTCATCCTTTATATGACAAGAGAAAATAAAATTACTGTGACCATTAATTGTATGCCAACCTTCACTCTATCACCACTGAGATAGAATTTTTTTCCAAACCTACACACACACACACACACACACACGCGCACAGGAATCACTTCTAGAACAAATCAACCAAAAAAAGAAAAAACCCCTCACACTTCTTTGCTGGCAAGCTGCTTTCTCCAGCTCTTTCCCAGGAACATCTAAGACACAGCAGTCATTGAATACGCTGTGCAGAAGAAGACAACTTCACCTAAAGTTGACTCCCACTGCCAGGCAGGTGGAGAAAGTACTGTCAACTAATTGTGTGTCACAAACCTGGAAAGTCATCGCCTGCTGTACAATCTTGCACCAGGAAACTTTTAAATGGCTCCTCACTGCTGTTTATATAGCTGTTTTTACCTTAGTCAACAGAATCCCAGCGACATTTGTGTAAAATGCATATTAAAAACTTGCATTTAAAACCACAGGATGTCTGGGATGCAAAGATACCATAGCGACAAGGGAGGATAACGATGCTATTTTTGTCTAGAGCAGCTGTGTCTGGATTGCTGTTCGGAAGACAGCTTTGAATATTGACTGTCTGTGTTAGCATACTTGACAAGTGAATTTAATTTGGGAAAATAATGCATTGTCTTCTGTCGGTGTGGTTTCATTTCCGCTGATTTATCTGTCTTGCATGGTGTATCTTTCAGCTAGTTATTATCAATGTACAGTACATAAGACTGAATCTCCTCTTAACAGAACACTCATAATAATGAAAGAAATGTTGTCTCATGTACTGCATACCCATCCAACAAGCCAAGATGTTCGTAACTGCAAGGGTAGCTTTGCTGTTAAATCGCTACCAAGAACTGGTTTAAGTCAAAGCAGCTTTATTGATATGTGCATGCACATTATGTCTAAACAAAGTATAAGGGTGCCATTTTTGTCCCACAATTTCTTTTGTCCTCAAGGAAGAAGGCACAGATCTTGTGATTTACAAAGTGCAAAAAAAAAAAAATGCTAGCTAGGCTTAAATGTCAAATGGTGGCTGTGGATGAAACTTAAGAAAGATGTCAGCTTTTACTCACCACATCAATTAGCTGAGCAATAGACAGTCCAAAGTGGACTAGTACTGTGTCTGTAGTGTTTCTCACAGGCCGGGAGAGCTTATTGTAGTTTACAAACAGATTCTGGAGCAGCCTCTCTTCAGCATGAGCACGAGGTCCAAGTTGGAAGCAAACTGAGACCAGAGATGAGAAGACATTAAGAAACATCAATTAAATTAAAAAGAGAGAACAAGTTTACTCTAATCTGGATAATCTGTGTGCAGTCCCATTTGTGCAATTTTAAACTAGATTAATTATTCTTTGCTTAGAACCACAACTGCAATGTATAGGATATTCTTTTCTAATACTCTGTGCTTATTTGCACCAGTTGAGTTTGTGTAGACTACAGGCCGTATGCACATCCTCATAACCTTTTTGTTAACCACTGTATCTATTTTTTGTGCACCTATTCATGAAATACAGCCCAGGATTTTACATGGATAATATCAATGTTGAAAATATTTGCTTCCATTCACAATACATTCATCTATAATGGATTCAGCTGATGCAAGGATACCAAAGAATACAGCATGTAATCTAAAAGTAGGGTGACCTCTATTATGCAGGTGGCCTATGGTTACATGAGACGGGATCTGAGAGACGGGACAAATAAGCGATGGAGGGTTTGGGGTGGAGAGGAGGAGAGGGGAGGAATAAGAGGAAGGAACAGACGTGCTGATGGAGCGATCTGTCCAGACATTTCCCTCACCACCCTCCTCCACCCACCCTCCACTCTCTCCCTCTCCCTCTCCTCCTTTCAACAGCCGTTCTGATGAAGCAACTCAATCACATCCCTCTGCACTGAGAAGCACCCAGCGAGGTCTGGGAACACTTAAAGAAAAAGGGATCATCCTGAGGCCTTGACACAACAATGTCCTTTTGCATTTTGGTCCTTTTTTCACACATTCACTTGGGCATTTTTCCATTCTAAACCTTGTGCAGCTGTGCAGGTAATTCATTGTCATAGCAATTTCTGAAAAGCAGTGATTTATTTAACTGGCCTCAGTGATATTTTTACATGCCTGGGGGTACTGCATATTTCAATGTCTTTCTTTCTCAGTGGAGCTTGCGCTGTACATTACATTGTACTGTATGTTAACTGGGAGCTCCAGGGTGTTATTTTTTCTTTTTAATTGCTTTTAAAGAAAAAGGTTTAAGTAATGTGATTTAAGCATTGGCGGGTTTGTTTGTTTTTTCATTTTGCTTTGTCAAATATCCCTTCAAGAAAAAAAAAAGATCTAAAAGAGGACTCTTTCAAAAATATATTAGTGTTGTTTCTGGACACAGTTTCTCCAACACACACTTGTTTGGTTGGGGCCCCTTCCTTTGGAACACTTTCCATAGGTTTGCATCAGTGACTGCCACTTTTCTGAGGATATATTTTCCCAAACCCCCTGACTTGTATCCTTAAAATAGCGATACAGGTGTCGTTGTCACGCTGCTGGCCTCCCTCTTGGGTCCTCCTACCCACTCAATCAAAGCTGATGGGCTGTCTTTCAGCTGCCTGAAAACTGGCATTCACTATTTTTAAAAGCTTGGGATCGATATCTTATTAGATGGATATAGTTTCCGTTTTTTCTGCCATGTCTTGTCTTCTTGTATTCACCTGAATTTGTTTGACATTTCCAGGCACCCAACAACCTTAAAAGGTTCAGATGAGAGAGACTGTCAAAGGTGCCGTTTGTTTTATCACATCAAATCAAAGCATTATTTGTTGAGTGCAGCCAAACAAAACATGGTGGTCAAGTACATTTTAAAGCCGCCTTGGAACTTATGGGTTTAAATGGGAGAGCTCACGGGGTGTTGTGACTTTGGCAAAAATGCAACTCAGAGCAGCAATCTTTGCAGGAAAAAACTGTTCGATGAGTTTATGTGACCTCCATTACACTATGAATAACAGTGATGCAGACGGTGATGATGCCAGTGTTTTTCCAATCTTAAAGACAGTCACTCTTCATCATTACATTTTTCAAATGATCAAATTGTTGATTCAGTGGCATTTCTATTGACATTCTTCACAGTTTTTATTTTTGTTTTTCTAAAGTACAAGCAACGCCTGGTTAGTTATTTAGATATGTCAGAGCTACGGGGTCCAAATCCTCATTTGATCAATGCCCTCTCATAGGACAGTATTGCATCAGTAGCAAATTATTCTTTATTCAAGTGAATGCTGCACTTGGACCAGGCAGATGAAGCTTGTTACCAGGCTACAAAGCTTGCGTAGCAACACAGGCGGTTTCTAGCCTTCAACAGAAAACTACAGAAAACAAGTTTCTGTGTCCCAGAGGTCGTGTGTTTTCATGGTTGTATTATTCATCTTGTCAAATTAGCCCTCAGCAAAAATCATTGCCTGTCTAATAAGTAATGAGACTGGGCTGGACTGAATAAAGATGACTGGGGTAAGGAGAAATGCTTCGGTTATGTTATATAGAAAAGCAAAGCCATCTGATGCCTTACAATCTTGTCTTTGGACAGCCCTGCCATTTAGGGCAAACTTAATAAAATGGTGAAAATACAGTCAGTCCTTTTGGTCAAAGTGGCTAAACAGTCATGCATTAAGTGAACTGAGTCCAAATGCAAACTTTGTTAATGGTAATAAACTTGAACACTGTGATGTTTTAAACAGAAACACAGTAATGGGTGAGAAATTTTAATTTGACATGAGTAGAAGTTAAAAAACCTTAAGCCTCCTTTTCAATACACTCTTCTGCCTCAAGCAAACATAAAAAAAAACATACAATAAACATACAACAATAAAAACATAAAATACACAAATATACCTTCAATCTTTTTCTCTTGTGTCAAACAAATAATATGAGCGACGATACAGCTTTAATGACACCAAAAGGAATTATTTACCTTGTGGAGGAAGAATGAAGAAAAGTAAGCTCAAACATTTGTAGAAATCCATAGCGATCCAGTGGTATCCAACTCTGTGAGTGAACTCCCTCCAACTTTTGCAGGATTTCAGTCCCTGCGGTCAGTCATCCCAGATGTGATCAAGCCTGGAAAGTCTGACCTGTGACAGCAGGTCTTCATGAGGTTCAGATCAACCTGAACACACGATGCAGAGGTCGCGTAAGTCTGTGTCAACGAAGGGTCCAGTGGTCCTCCTGAGTCCATTTCTCCATCTTTTCAGATTCTCTTCTGTCCAGTCACAGCAGTGTGAAGGACTCACAGACACACAGTGTAGTTTTTCTGATCCAACACTTCAAAGTCCCTCCTCCTTCCACCGGAATCCTTCATCCAAGTGTGGCTGGCTTATCCCTCTCTTCTCCACCCTCCCTGTCAACATTACTCCCTCCCTCGCCTCTCATCTCTCCGCCTCCTCACCTCATCTCTCGCTCTCTTTCTCCCTCTCTCATACACCTCATTTCTCTCTTTGTATTCTATCTTTCCCTCCTACTTACATATTTCCTTTTCTCCCTGTTCCAGTTTTCTGTCTCTTCACTTTTTTTCATTGAAACGAGAACTTTTTGTCAGTCTGCGTGTGTGTGTGTGTGGGGGGGGGGGGGGGGGGGTATGGGGTGTTATTGGTAGGAGGATGGGGTAGAGGATGTTGACTTTTTGATCACAGGTACATACAGCAGCAGTGCTGAATGGTTGTGTAGACCAGTTATTTGTATGTGAGCTGTGCTACAGTGTACTGTGTGTGCTGCTACCTGTCAAAGTCCACTGTGTTAAAATGTGCCAGTGAGTCATAGTAGCTTTGGATACTCGTCAATCTCCTCTCTGCACCGTTTCCCAGGAGCACACGAACCCCACCCAACCTCTTTTTTCTCTCCCCCTCTCCTTCCTCTTTTAAACACCCCTGACCCTCACCTGCGGTCAATTTTTCACATAATGTCTCACACATAGAGAAAGAGTTCTCTCCCTCTTCAGCGTCTCTGTATTTCCCTCCCAGTCTCCTTTACAGTTTTTATACGTCAGCAGAGCTCAGTGCCAAGGCCAGCTATCTATTCAGACACTCACATTTGCTAGAGGTGTATTTCCTGTTGGTGTAGATCTTTTTCATTTTTCTCAAGCAGCGCCAAAATGTCACCAAGGAAAGAGTATAATAACTAGAGACACACAAAAAAAAAACTAAAAACTTAAGAGTCATCCTTACATAAGGATGGATAAAGCAGGAGCTAGCTTTTGACTTTCTGACAGTTCTTCCTGAGCGTGTTATATGATAGAGTAAAAGAAAACCGGTCGAAAAAACAAGGATATATTTTTGCTGTTTTAGTTGTCTTTGTTAGATATGCTTCTTTTCAGTACACGATGAGCCCACAGAGAAGAGCCTCTGCAGTGCACACATTGATTTTTTCTGATCAAAGATGAGGTTCTCTTGATCCAGTGATGACTAACTGTGACGTGACAGATGAAGAGATTCCTCTCACCGGTTTGCCACCACAAGCACACATGTACATTCTTGCCATCAGAGATTTGATTGCTGATTATTTATTTGGACTGCTGACAGGAGTCCAGCAGGAATTTCTTATGCAGCAGCAGCAGGGAGTACTGGCAGAGGAAAATTTTACTTACAGTAAAAGGGCAGGGGGCACAAACAGGCCCGTTGCAGCCTGGTGGCTGCCATGTATTAGTTTATCTCACACCCACATGCAGACACATAGTCTCCCTCTGTGGCCATCTCAGATGATGAAAAGAACCATCTGTGCTTCCTGCGAATGGTAAAGGAGAATAAGGTATGGTCAACCCATCCAGCAGCCTCCTTAATAATTCATCTCGTCCTGATATTGCAACACTTTTGCTGATCCCCAAACAGACACTTTGACCTCTGCTTCTGATGGTCACAGCCTAAACACACGTGCTGACCTAGTGGCTCGCCATTAAAGCAGCAAA
>VUQK01001992.1:51637-67093 GCA_015106715.1 Bujurquina vittata
AGAAAACAAAGCGGCCCCCCAAAAAAAGCAAAAAAAAAAAAAAAAAAAAAAAGCAGCTGTAATCTTAAATGCAGTGCACTATAGTGGCAAAGGGTAATCCAAATTCTAATCCAGTCACTTAATATTTCCTCAGCTGAACAATCTGGCATTTGATAAAACCTAAAACTCAACTAGCGGGTTTATATACTGTATGTCCAACACATGCCAGGGGTGGGACTCTGGGTATTGTCGTGTCAATCTGCCAGACAAGCTATTACACTTTGTCGAGACTTTTCCTCTGGTGAAACGAGTTTGACATTTGTGGTTTAAAGCGATGTGTCTTGATAACCATTAAATGGGCTGCCATATAATTTGATGCAGTCAATAATTTTCCCTCTCATAATGAAGAGGGATCACTTCGGTGATACCTTGATTTTTCATCTAGCACAATTAGTAGATCAACATTTCAATTTGTCCAATCTGATGATTTACTAGCAGGTAAAAACTAATAACGGTCTGGAGCCTCAGTTGTATTTTGTGTTAGATGCAAATGAGCTAATTTACCATGCTACCATGCTAAATTACAGGGCTAAACTTCATACCTGCTAGGCATCCACTAACAGGCTGACAGAGAAGGCAACTGTACCTCAACAAGGCACTTCTAGCATGCTTGTTTGGATCCTCTGCCAAGCTCTCCAGTGCTACCAAGAAAAATAAATAATTCAGCCACTTTGGTGAAGAGAACATAATGAAATTTGCATAATTTAAAGCACAAATCAAGATTTGGTGCTTGAGTGCCACGACTTGAAATGTGATCTGTTTGCTTACTGGTACTGATTCAAGTTATAATGTTTCATCATCACTCATAGTGTTAAAATGAAGTTTGCTAACTGAGATGTGGTTAATAAGCACTGTCTGCCATCCAGCATACAGTTTATTCAGTGCTGACAATGGTAGCTGATTCTGCACTCACATAGTTTATTCCCAACAAATGAATTAGATTGCTTTCACCAAGATGTCACCAAGGAACAGTAATCTTTATAAGTGGAACCCTTATTTTGGCTCTGAGGGATCACCAGCGGACATGAGCTATTATTTGATTTTCACAAACGAGACCTGATGGAGGCAATGTGCAATGAAAGAGAAGACCTCAGTGCTAATTGCCACATGCAACCAAGCCAAACGGTATTGGACATGGAAAAAAATGATGTGTCTTAGTTCACCAAATAATATTGGAAGTATGGCACTCTGCTGTTTAAACCTGTTTTCAGTTTTTGATCTGGTAAATTTCCTTCTACCCCAGGAGTACAAGACTCATTTTAGTTCATGGACCACATACCGCTCAATTTGATTTCAAGTTGGCTGAACCATTAAAACTAAGTCATAATAAACTACATGAAAACGAGACCTCTCTAAATTGCTCATTTCTTGAAGCGTAAAGAACTACGAGTCCACTCAAAAAACAATTGCATTTCCATCCATTTACAAAACACATGATGAGCATCCTGAGATTTCTTGAGAATAGTAAGTAATAAAAAGTGCTTGTTTTTAAGTGCACTTTACAGTTTCCATACATTTGTAATATACAGTGCTGTGAACAAGTATTTTTTCATTTTTTTTTTGCATATTTCTCATGCTGACAAGAGACAAAGATAACTCACGTAAATACAAAATGCCATTTTAAAAATGATGATTTCATTTATTATGGGAAAAAAGCTATACAAACCTATCTGGTAATGTGTGAAAATCAATTGCCCCTTAAACCTCATTCAGCCACATTGGATGATTTTCAAGCATGAAAAGCCTGTTTAAGATCAGACTAAGGCATCTCAATCGGATTTACATCCAGACTTTGACTCGGCCACTCTAAAACCTTCATTTTGTTTTTTGAGCCATTCAAAGGTGGACCAGCTTGTGTTTTTTGGATCACTGTTCTGCAACCCAGGTGTGTTTGAACTGATGGCCAAACATTCTCCTTCAGGATTTTTTTAGGTAAAGAGCAGAATTACGCAGAATTGTCAATTACGACAAGTTGTCCAGGTCCTGTAGCAGCAAAGCAGCCCCAGACCATCACACTACCACCACCATGTCTGACTGTTGCTATGATGTTCTTTTTATGAAATGCTGTGTTCGTTTTACAGATGTAATGGGACCCAAATCTTCCAGCTTTTGTTTCATCAGTCCACAGAATATTTTCCCCTTTGGGGATGATCAAAATGTTTTTTGGCAAATGTGGGATGAGTATTTTTTACTTTTTGGTCAGCATCTTGGTAGAGTCCCATGGATACCTTTAGCTAATATCAAAATGTGTTTCATGATCTGAAATATGTGCTGTAAGTGTGACAAAAAAAATATTATAAAGCTTGCAAAGAAATACTGTGGACTATACTGGACTCTCTGGCAAGCTGGTTCTGCCCCCTTGGCCACATATTTGACATTCCTGTTCTGTCTTTTGACAGTTCACAGAAAATGATTTACCTCTCAAATTTATGTTTTTACAAAATTCAGTGGGTCGTCCATTCATCCACTTAAATGAGGAATGACATGCTTCACTCTTGGTCCAGCTGGTTTGACTGATGGCTTTTAGTTCCACCAAATCAAACTGACCAACCCTGCAAATACAGCAAACCTTATTTAAACTGAACTAAATGATTTAAGTCCAAGTCTGATTGATGTTTCACATAGGCCACCGCTATGTATTAGCTGGGATGCAAATAGCAAGATCAGTGAATAGACCACGCTATAGAGTTTATGCTAATCAGACGGTATTCATTAGATGACTGACCCCTATAAGATTAGAAGTGTTGTTGATGAGTCTTCAAACCAAGTCAAGTGTCTGTGTGTTCCCACTGAAGTCTGTGAGGAGAGCTCCCTGAAACAGTCCCTAGATCTGAGATCGCCGGGTCAGCTTTCACCCAACAGCGCATGTTTTTTCCTCAGTGATTCACACAGCTTTCTTTGTTATACAGACATGCATCCACCTTCAGACACACAAACCCACACAGACATGGGGATTCAGCCCATGCATGCATAAACACCTAGCCTACTAGGGTTGCCAAGATCACCTGTCAGTCATGGCTACTGTGTCTTTAAAGGAGACACAAAACTCCCCACAGCACTTTTTCTATAGTATCTGTTTAAAATGAAATGGTTTATATGTATTTCTTGGGGGTATAAACAGAAGTCTTTAAATTTTTAAAATATCAAAGTATTGTTGCTTTTGCTGCCACATTGTCTTTTGTTCAGGTTACTATTATCATAGATTCAAATTGGAAGTAACTGGCATGCTGAAGCAGCGGGTGGATGCTCTATCCATCCTGAATGCGTCTGGCAAAGGCAAATATTGATACACTTGGAACCCAATTGTGAACCCACCTGCAGTAGCCCAAGGGTGAACTGAGATGGCAAAGGAACAGGTACCAAAAAAGCGATGGGGCACCTGCAGTGCTGTAGGGTGAATGATATCTGTTTTCTAGATTAACACAGTCCTCACAAAATATCACAGAGCATACAGCTATTTGAAAAAGGCTACCATGATTTTTGACCCTGCTTCCTCTCGAGTGAGAGCAGGGATTGCTTTTTAAATATGATATGAAGATTATGAAGATTCAGTGGCATCCTTTCAAGTTCTTTGATGCCCATGCTGGTTGAGATCAATATTGTTTTGATTACAGTGAAAATCAATAGGCACAGCCACCATTAAACCAAATGATGCTATGCTGTGATATCTGTTGTGTGTTTTATTCCACTGATTGTTAATATTTCATCATGTTATTGTGGACTTATTAGAACTACATTGTAATGATGTTCTTGGCTGCTACATTTCAGTAAAAGTGATGATACAGTAACTAGGCCGTTTCATGAAATGATCTTTTTCAGTGTCAGTGTTAGGACCACACCTTTTGCAAAACACTACTGATGGAAGAAGCAATTCATGTTGCAGAACATAAAATGATTTTCCGATTTGTGAAGGACATGCAGTCTCATGATACCACAGTCATAAAAGCCAGGGTTCGCTATCATTTGCCAAAAGAAATCTAGAAACTAATAACCTTGGGATAGTGAGTTTTTTTTAATGCTGCCTTTTAACATTTACGACACACCTCCCATTTGTGCCCTTTTGTCTTATTTTTCACAAAGAAGTATGTCTGGCATTTAAAAGACAAAAAAACATCACACTGCATGGGTTTTGACATTGCTTAACTTAATTATGTTTGCCTATTACATTTTTTTGTTTTGTGTTTTGTTTGTTTGTTTCTTTTTTTAAATCATGATCTTTTATAGTTCATGTCAGTCTTATAAGAGTAGGGAAGGGAACTGACTTGCTTTTAGAGGCAGCCCTTAAGTGGCCGTGCAGGAAGATGCAGTTTTTGGCACTTGATGGTGGTTTATTTTTTAGAATAGAAGAGAACTTCACTGTCACAAAGCAACAGACACGACTCTAAAGAGAAACAACATCTAGAAAGCACAAACGATACTGGGCATCAGATTCAAAACTCACAGTCCATAATATTACAATAATACAATAATTTTGTTCAAAATTAAAATAAGGATATGCTGTATCATAACATTTAAACTACACACAGCTGGAAATAAAAGATAGCTTGTTTGCCCTTTTCCAGACCAAGAGGACTCGATAATGCAGCCTGATGGTAACAGCTGAAAGGACTGTTGGAGGGGGGTCCTCTATGATCGCATTGGCCTTCTTAGCAACTGACCTGAGGTACAACTCACACAGTGGTGTTTGAACTGAAGCCGTTATCTCACAGGCCGGTCTGATAATCTGAGAGTTCTGTCTCATGTACAACAGTGAGGCTATTGTACTTGGATGAAATATTGAAGGTCAAAACAAATTTTCATCTCCACGATTTCCTTTTGCCCTGACTCTAGCCTCATCTCTGTGCTTCTGAGCTGGCCTCCTGGAGCTAGCTAAAGGGCACGCAGTGTAAAACAGCGAGCAGTCTGTGTTCTGGTATAAAAGTTAAATAAGTAATGAAACAGTCTTCGTTAGTTGTTCCAAAAGAGAAAACAGAAAATCGTTTAACAGTGCAATGTACTACGCTGTAATTGCAGGCATTACTGAACTAATGGAAAAATCCTAGCTTTGCATCATCATAAACATGTGCAAATGCAGTTACTGTTGAGCCACTAGGATAAATTTGATTTCCAACATTTTCGTCAACAATCACAGCCTAAAAAACACCTGGATGCAACAGCCTGTAGCATCTGGATGCCTTACAATCGGTCACCAATACAAGCAGTCACAGCGGAGTCATGAAAAGAGACCATATTCTGAAGCGATATTATAACAACAGTCACTGGCCTAAACAAGGCCAGGTGGAAATCTGTACAGCAGGAAGGCCACACATATTCCACCACAGCAAATAAAACATGAGACATTTTTTCAATAGTCTAAAAAACTCCTGTCCTGTCTTTTCCTGAAACACTTTTATTGACCTTGATGGAAAACATCATGAGATCAAATAAAGATGTGGAGGAGAATTCATAAGAACTTAGGACAAGATAACCGTGATGCAAAAAAAGAATCTGACTGCACTTAGGGTAGGGTGCGTACTTATGTGGTGGAGAATTTTGTTGATTTGCCAGATGGTGTAGAGCCTATAAGAAATGCTGTATATAAACACATCAACCAGAATAAAAAGACCTAAATCCATGGAATAAAAGGGATGGCTTTAATGCTTCCATAAATAGTCAAAGGAAAAATTGCACTTGATTGCTTTGTGGCTTCCTGTTGAAGTATATAAATGTACATAAATGTATAAAGATGTGTACTTCAGGTTCAGGTTACTTTATTTGCACCCATAGGTAGGTTTGGTCTGCAGTACATCCATTCTCGCACACACGTCTTCAAAACAAATACAAACAACAATTAACAAATGTGTCAAAAAAGAACATAATGATGAAATAAAAATACTAATAAAGAATAGAATTCACACTTCAGCATGAAGGAGAAAACTACAATTTGTTGTCTCACTATGCAAAGTGTGTGAGTTGTCAATAAAAATCAAACTAAGGAACCCCTATAGCTGTCTGGCTTGTTCATTTTTGTTTGTTGATTTCCAAGATGTCTGTTTTCATACAAACTCTATAAGAATTAAAGGTACAGTCTGTAAAATCTCACCACTAGATGTTAGTGGATTGCGGTCAGCTGAATTCTATTTTTTCTGCTTCCCCCAATTCAAGTATAAAATCTTAGCTACAGTGGCTCCTGTTCATCTGTAGTGAGTGTTCACTGGAGGAGCCTGTAAAACTTTGTGAACGGAGTCGATAAGTTAGTGAAGCTAACTTCTGTCCAATGACAGTGACACTGAGGTGAGCTGTTGAGGATATCCTGAACTTTTCTGTCTGTAAGTTGCACTCTTTTTGGCCGCTGTTAGCTGCTGTTAACCAGCATTATTGAAACTTTGGAACTAGCAAATAAACTCTCATACAACGTGAGAATGTAGCTGAACTTAAAATACTTAAGCCTAAAATTAGCTGGCATAATATTAGCTTATAACCAGCTGTTGCTGTTTAGTGGGCTCATTGTCAGTTGTTTGGAGAAGCAGGCATGTCTATGCACATTTTCCTGTGTTAGAGCCCTGACTTCAGATCAGGAGATGAGGCTTGGGGTAAGGAAGAAGACGATAAGGTGGAAATGATGAAGGAGAGAGAAGAGGTGGAGGAAAAAGACATAATGAGAAAAAGATAATAAAAATAAGCATGTACAAAAGTTAAATGGTCAGATATAGTTTTAAAAAGTCATTGGTGGTCTTTAAACTAAAATTTTCTATGCATGTGGCTGAACTCTGGCCATACATATAAAACGTGAACGGTGGAACGGCTTCCACAAACCGTTTCCCGCTCTCATGTATTTTTAAAGGATTAATTCTAAGTTTATGAGAATGCATCAATTTGTTGGAAGACGTGGTGTCACACAAACACAAGTATATTTATGAGTACAATATTACTTTTTTCTATTAAATAACCTCAAAAAATTGCTTACTTTGCCTTTAAGATCAACACAATGACTGCAACTGCAGCACGGAGCAGCCGATATCCAAATTCACAGAACTGAACAGATACCTGCCAAAGAGATAAGATGGCCATTGAGGGAACTGAATGGATTAAATATTTATGCCATGTAACTAAAGCCATAAAGTTCTTTTCTTTCATTATGGTGGGATCAGTGTATCATATGCTTGAGGACATTAAAAAAGGAAGCACTGAAGCACCTGCCATGCTCCCGGGTCATTTCATTTAACCATAATTATTAACAAAGTTGTGTTGTCATTTTGTTGTTCTTGAGGCTAGACTTTAAGTGGTTTTGTTGAGATTACATAATATCCATATTGAACTTGATTAACTCAACAGCCACTGGAGGTTTACTCTAATACAGTTAAACCAGTTAATACAAAGTGGGTGAGGCAAAAATTTAATTACAGTTTAATTACTATACACAAAAGATTCAACCCCTACAATCTGCTGCAACTGCTGACTCAGGATTTTATATTCAAGGCCATGTTCAATCTGGGCTATTGATTTCCGCTGACCAGCACACAGAGTGAAAGCGCTAAAACACAAAACTAAACATATGTTTGGAGACAAACTAATTCAGCAACAGCGCTGTTAAACTTTTCATTTTGAGTTTAATTAACGCTCATCTCCTCATGCTCCTCCCACTCTACCCTGCTCTCTTTGGTTCAGGTATTAGCATGGCCCTGGAGGCAGGGTAATCTGTCACAAATGCAATATTGCTTTTTATGACACATGTTTGCATCACAGTATGTGATCACTTGGGGCACAGCATAATTACAAATAGGAAATAGGAGGCAGCTGTAAAGTGTGCCACTGTTATTGTTCCCAAAGATGGCCATTAATCTGCCTTGGTAAAGAAACACCCACTGAAAGATTGATATGGCTTTAACTTCAAACTAAACTGTCTGTAATACTGAGATTTCACTGTCTTCAACTACCTTTTATTGATTCCGAGAAAATACAGCCAGTAACTATTACACCATTAGTCCTGATTTCCTGAATTTTAATTAGTCTGGAAAATGTTGTATAGATCTGGTGATGCCTCCTCTCCCCGTGTAAGAACTTTACTTACACCTACACAAAGTTTACCAGTATATCAGAGATTTTGAATGCTCACAGAAAACCTGTCTACAACAGCAACAATGGTGCAAAGGGATTTACACACGCCTATTCTTTATGAGCACTGCTGGGGAAAGAACTGATTCATGTAGGTGCAGCCTTTGTTTAGAAATTGTATGTTTCTTCTATAAAGGCGAAAAGCATTAGCCGGAAGATGGGCTGTCATTTACTGCAGCAAGTCTTATTCAAAAACCTCACAAAGACATGCACTAATATACAAACCCTCGCCTCCAGCTCAACTTTAATTCAAAGAGGACTAAAACTAAAATGATTACAAAAGCAACAGCAGAGGAGAGAAGGCGTGTACTAAAGTTGTGATAAGTGGATTTTTTGGTATGTTTTCTGATGTTTCTTTATTACCTTATAATACAATAAAAAAAACTAACATTAGCTACTAATGTGTCTGTAAATCAACTTCTAATGATATCTGCACAGCAAATAAAATATGATAAATATCTGATCTATGCAATATTGCAATGGTACTGTATGCCTCTAAAATGTGATATTTCTGGAGGATGTGTTTAGAATTTAGTGCTGTATGTGAGGGAGTATGGTGTGAAGTCCCTGGCGTGTCAGCAACATCAGTTAAAAAAAAAGCTGAGGATGCTCCGTGGGGAAACAGATCAGTGGCACAAAGTCACTTTTATCTAACAATTGCATAATCTTTCTTTTCTGCACTGTATTGTTCACACTGGTACACAAATGCAACAGTAAAATGACCTTTAATAATTAAGTAACTGCTACTGAAACCTACTGTATGGGTGGACATTACAACCAATGCTGGGCTTTAAGATTTGAACACATTTGATGCAGACTGCACTGTACTTTGCTCTGTGTTCTGTGATTTTTTTTATTGCTCTCCTTTGCAACTACATATTGACCCATATTACTGAGGCAGGTAGGAAGCAAAGGCGTTATTACTGCCATCAGCATCAAATCTCTGATAACTGGTGGCAATTTATGGAAACCACTGGTAAATTTAAAAGATCCAGATGATTACTTACCAGCTTACAACACACACTGACTAAATCACTGTAACTGAAAGATGCTGATTTTGCTACACTCTGGAAACAGTTGAGACCACTGGTTTAGAAAAAAATATTTTGTCTCGATTGGGGTTCATTGCAGGAGCAATAATAAAAAAGATGACTTTTGAAAGTGCAACCCCAATTTTTAAAAAAATGGAATGCAATGATTTGCAAATCTCATAAACTCATATTTTATTCACAACAGAACAACAAAAATGCATCAAAGGTTTACACTGAGAAAAAGTGTGATTTTAAATAAAAATATTATCCCATTTTGAATTTAATGGCAGCAGCACATCTAAAAAAAAGTATCTTGAAAAGCAGAGTTTTTAAAAAGTAAAGGTGGTCAGAGGTACATCCAATCTGCAAACAAAAAAAACTGCATCTACAAATTATGAAACAATTTCAGAATAATGTTCTGGAGATATCTCTTTGCACAAAGGACAAGGCGAGGCACTGCATTAAAAACAGGCCTGATTCTGTCGTGGAAATCGTTGCATGGGCTGAGAAAGACTTCCAGAAATCGCTTTTACAAAGCTTGTTTAAAATAGACTGAGGTAAAGTGGGGATCTGTTCTGTGGTCAGTTGAACTGAAATTTGAAATTATTTTTTAGAAAACATGGGCACTGCTTCCTATGAAGAGGACAGGCACATCCAGCTTGTTGTCAGTGCTCAAAAGCTGGCATTCCTGATGGTATGGGGGTTTACTGTCTGCGTGTGCATCTGGAAAGCACCATCAGTGGTGAAAAGTGCATTGTATGCTCCCATCCAGATGATGTCTTTTTCAGGGAAGGCCTTGCATATTTCAGCAAGACAATGCTAAACTACATACTGCCTCTGTTACAGCAACATGGTTTTGTAGAAGAAAAGTCTGGCCTGCCTGCAGCCCAGACTTTTCACCAGCTGAAAACATTTGGCACATCATGAAACAAAAACTATGACAAAGAACACCCAGAGCTGTGGAGCTGCTAGAAACCTATAACAGACAAGAACAGGGCAACATTCCTCTCCCAAAAGTCCAGCAGCTGATCTCCTCAGCTCCCAGACATTTAGGAAATGTTGTTAAAAGAAGAGGACATGCTACACAGCGGCAAACATGGCCCTTAATACCCAACTTAAACTCAGAATGTAAGAGAATAAGAATGTCATATACTGTAGATTCAAAGTACTATCAAACATTATAATGAGCAAGAAGTTACTGCAGACAAACAAGTTATATTGTAGTCATTGAGATTCTTTGATTCATTGATGATTGTCAGGATTACAGCCCTTTGAAAATTTTGAGATTATCATGTATCCTTACTTTTCCTCATCAGATTATAGCATTTCGATTCACACCAAAGCTTTCTCTGGGGCGTAAATTGGTACTGCAGGTTAGCTGCATATGAATGTGGACAGGGTGGAATTAGTGAGACGCCTCCAAAATGTCAAGTGAATTAGGGGAAATCTCCAATGCATATTAAGAGTCATTTGTCTTGGCTGCAGTGAACATCCCATGCAGTGACACCAGGACCCAGAGCTGTCTGTAGCATGTAGCTACGAGCACGGTCATCCATCACAAGTGAATGTGACACACTGCGCCTGCATGACTCTTCTTCTCCTGGCCACTCTTTTCTTATGCTACCGTGTTTTTCAGCGACCCATGCATGATTTTTTCCCCCAAATGATGACATCAATCAATGACATCAATGACATTATAAGAGGTAGCATTTTATGCTTTGGGACCTTATTGCACTGCCATCTGCCACAACTGAAATGCACTTTAGGTCAATTTGTTGCTTTTAAATGCTCCTTATAAATAAAAGTGACTTGACCTTCTGTCTAAGGAGGCTGCTCTCAGGCGTGCACTGTGGCCACAGCTGCATTAACCCCTTGTCTGTGGCTATAGTTTGAGAAGTTTTTTACTTCTCCCAATCCGGTTTTCTTAAGAATGCAATTCTGCATGTCTCCTTTATGTAAAATGGTTTTGGTGCACTTGAGATATTGATATTGATATTGGTGTTGGGTTTTCATCATGGACTTATTTGGTTATTCTTGTTTATTTTGCCTTAAAACGGCCTGGTATTTTTATGCAACCATTGAATAACATAAAATGAGTATACTTTATCTTGTTTTGCAAGACGTTACGGAAATATGCAAAAACAAAGCTTCAGCAACGCATCATGTATAGATCCAATGTCTGAGTTAAACTCTCTAAAATCAATGAGGACATTACCATGAACGCATCACAGGGTTGGTTGAAAAAAATGGTGTGAGGAAATCTTCTTATTTTCGTATTATAGAACAAGTTTGTCCATGCTGTCCCTGGAAGTAAGGCCAGGCTGCAAAACAAGAAAAAAATGTACTCCTTCAACAATGCTCACTAATTGAACCAACATGTTTCTAACCATGAGCATAAGTGTGTTCCTCACTCCAGTCATATATTAGCTGGCAAAGCAAACATTTGTGGTCTGTGCACTAAAAGGAATGGTTAAGTCTCACACTCATTCTGAAAATTCAGATTTTAGATGCCAACACCCATTATTTCAATCATGAAAATGAAAATTAAATTGGTCTTATAACTAGCTACTAGTGATTAAAATTATGAAAATAAAATAACTGTATAGTATTTTATTATTCATTATTATTATTCAAAGTATTTTTATATTCATCTTTTAACATGACTGCAGAGGGAACATAATTCTTACTATTTTATATGTCAAAAGCATAGATGCAGTTAATTATATGAGCAATGGCTGTGTGCTGTTTAGCAACTTTTGTTATGTATTAATGAGCTCGGCATGCACCTTGGCCAAAAAGCCTTTCTCAAATGTAAGAGCAGAATGAGAAGCAAGTGTAAATAATAAAAGCGATGATGTATTTCATATTCTTCAAAGGTTTCCTTGGCAAGCTCAAACTTAAAAAAACTGCTCGAGTATTAAGAGCCACTTCAACATAAACAGCTGGTGTTGGACCCTCTAGTTCACTGCCATTATATCATAATTGAAGAGGGTCAGTGTAATGAAGTAATTCAAAAAGCTGTTTGCTTAAATCTATTTATTTCATCACCAGTGTCTTATCTCCTTATTGGTTTGCACAGCTGCATTGGCTGCATATTATTTTACATATTTTTCTGCACAAAAGTTGCATTCAGTAATTTTCCATCATACTGTCACAATGGTGGATGTTCATTATTGAATGTGACCAGAGTTTCAAAAATGTCTGCATTAGTGCAGGCACAGCAAGCCACACAGACTAAGGCTTTGTTACACAATGTGAAAACCTGGCTTATCAGGATTGTGTACCAGCATCTTTAACATTTGCTTTATAACTGTTAATGCTTGCCACGCTTTAATAAGTGTGACAGACTTTTACCAAGTGTTTGCATCATATTGTCAGCCTCCTAAAATCATCATCAGTCATTTTTTAACAAAAATGTTATTTTTGCCTATATCATCAATTATTCCATATTTGGTTTCAGTTTTTTGTGTTTTCTGAAAAGCCTGAAAAAATGACTTGTGCCATTATTTTAGGAGGGTGACGGAATGAAGGTGAGTTGGCTGTAATACATTACATAACATTACATTTTTGGCCCGTTATAAACCTTTATCTCCGGATCTGATGAAACAAGGAAAAAGTGTCTTTATTACCAGACGTGTGATACAGGTAGTTTACACCAGGTGGAGAAACAATAAGGTCATTTTCTCATCTTGTCTTAATAATGGAGAGGACTGGTCTGCCTATCTGCAGGCACAGAACTCCTCAGAGACTGACAAGGATGTCATTTGTGCTGCTCAGCTTTTTGGGGTGTCAACAGCTGCAGGGCTTGTTTTCTGCAAATCCAATTTATTCAGTAGTTGAATACAGAGCTACAAGTTCAGCCAACTATGCATTTACAGTGTCCTCATTATTTGAAGCATATTTGTGCTCTTAAAAAAGCTAAACTTAAACATGTTTTAGCCCCCCCCCCTTTTTTTCTAAGTGCCTTAAGTGCCTTAAGGCCTAAGCTGACCGTCCATGTGAAAACTCTGAATAGTTTTCCTGTTTCCATTTTTTTTAGCATTAGATAACTGACTTGTACATTTAGAGACAATGTTTCAATATCTCTGTCTCTCTTTCATAGAGGCAACTACCACAGCACTAACCAAAGTCGTGTTAAGACTCGGCACATATTGTGTTTGCTTGGCTTAGCAGGACTGTGAAGCGTTTCCCATTCGCTCTCCATCTCATACCTCCCACTGTTGTACTAACTTTTTTGTCCTTTTCTTTCTTCCCTCACTTTCTGTTCCTTTCACTAGCTGTCCCTGTTTGGGTCACTATCCATCTCAATATGTCTCCCCAAATCCACCTGCTGTCATCTCCTCACAATAAGGAGGATCAGGGGAGTGTGTGCACATGTTGCTGTGTGTGCGTGTGTCTCAATGTGTATATGTGACCTGATTTTTAACAATGTATAGATGCCCACGATTCCTGGAAACATTTCGAACTCTGTATTTTGTGTTATTACTGTGCACTGGAAAGTAAGCTGAGGTCAAACTTGGATATCGCAAAAAAAAGGTTTTTGCACGTCAATTAATGTTTCTTACATATAAACAATGTAAACTGCAAATGCACACTAGTGATACACACCGGCACTTGCTGCAAGGGCAAAGCTAAGTCACTGCCACTATTTTGAAAATGTTGCTTTCATTGCAGCACTGCACAAAAAGGAAACTTTGATGTCCTGCCCCACAGTATTCCCCAACTGTACTTGAAACTATATTTATCTAAAACTATAACAGCAGCGTTCAATATTTTGGGGGTGGGGAGTGAACAGACAGACACCAGCTCTAAAATGTTCCACTGGCACCCTGTGCTGACCAGAATAAAGTAGTTGTGATCTGCTTTCTTTTCCAACAAGAAAGATGCACACACGCTCATCTGTGGAGTTCTTAGAAGGAATTATGGGTAATGTAGGCAGAGTCTAAAGAGTGGGTTTATGAAGGTTAAATGTATCTCAAATAGGAATGGTAAATGGACTAGTTCTTATATAGCGCTTTTCCACTCTGACTGAGCACAACATGTCTGCATTCACTTCCATGTTTAACTAAGCTAAGTGGTTTTATTATCTAACATTCACACTTCCAGCGCTTGAGTCTGAGAGCAACTTGGGGTTCAGTATCTTGCCCAAGGATACTTTGGCATGCAGCCCGAAATCAAACCACCAACCTTCTGATCTAAGTGACCTACTCTACCTCCTGAGCTACAGCCCCATGCTGCCGAATGCTTGTTGAATTGGGAAAGTTACAAAAATTACAGATACTAGAAGGAATCAGATTAGTTTTCAGATGTGGTCGGCCTGGTTGTTGTGCCTGCTGTTCATTTGAAAAATAGGTTTTCAAATTTGCATATACACAGTAGGCTCTCTGTATGGAGTTTGCATGCTCTCCCTTTGTCTGTATGGATTCTCTCTGGGGTTTCTGGCTTCTACCCATGAGGTTCGGTCATTGACTTTAAATTGGCTGAAGGTGTGAGTGTGACTGGGCTCTCTGTTAGCCCTGTGACAAACTGGGGATTTGTCCAGGGTGTACCTCTCTTCTTGCCCTATAACAGCTCGAATAGGTTCTGAAAGATGGATGGATTTACATTAGCTTTAACGACATTATCTCTATTATCAACTTCTCCACCTGCTGATACTTTGAGTAGCTGACATTATGTGCATGAGACTTGATGCCTCTTACAGCAGATCTTTATATTCATTTTCGCCTGATACTAAAATAAACAAGAGAAAAATCATCTAAGCACCAGGTCACAAAAGGCTTTTTAAGCACTGCTTCCTCACAGATTTCTATTTTACCTCTGTTTGGTGGGAGTATATTGCAGACAGACTATAAGTCAGAGGGTTTTTACCTTGTCAGGAATGGGTTGCAACTTTTGTGAAAGTGACTTTTTTTTCTAGCCATGCAATGATAAATAGCCACTGCACAATGGGATCAAGCTTTCCGGTGTCTGGCCTCTGGTGTTACCTTCCACATTCTTTTACATTTTATGTAGGAGACACTATCCAGTTGTGTAAGGTTTTTTTTTCATAGGGATCTTTTATTTATAAGAATAAATCCCTCTGGAATGACAGTGAGCCAGCCCATTCTATGAGAAACCACTGACCAAGGAAGATGAACAAAGGAAAAAACCCAACAAAATAAAAGGAGTCATACTTCTGAATAGCCCCTCAGTGCCGTACGTCCCCTGTGGGGTACCAAGCGCTGAGGTAAGTTAATAGGATGCTGCTGGTCCTGAGTTAGTTTGTTTTGTTTCAGGAGGGTAATTAGGAAAA
>VUQK01001993.1:1047-11779 GCA_015106715.1 Bujurquina vittata
TATTACTTTATTGCTTATTGTTGAACAGGATTTTTCCTACAGCTTGCACATTTAATTTTAATTACCTTTTCTGCAGCATTATTAAACAGGCAATGCAAGTTAAAAAATAAAAATTTATCTGGTTTCAGAGCTGGAAATGGTTACACATAGGGGGCCTGTCATACCCAAAGGAAACACAGTTTTGTCAATTGGGCGTGCTAAATTGGACATCCAGATGGAGACAGTTGCTGGAGATCCTGCTTATTATCCTGGTAATGACATGTCAACAAATACCACATTTCTAACCAATTTCATAAGCTTATCGTCCACTCAACAATATTCTGATGTTTTTGTTACAGGCTTTTCAGCAGTGGCCTTGATGAGCTACTCAAACCTGGAAAACTCTACACAGTTCTTTGATGGGATGAAACCACAAAAGAACCAGATGTTTAAGATAAACTCCAAAGTGGTGACTGTCATTGTCAGTAACAGAAACACAAGCCACCTCAAAACACCAGTCAAACTAACTTTGCACCACCTACAACAGGTAAAGGCTATCACTCATGTTTGCAGATTGTGTTGTGATCTTTTTTGGCATGATGGTCAGTATCTCTGGTGTACATTTGTTTAACAGATGGCTGAAAAACCCATCTGTGTGTTCTGGGATTCCTTGGTGGAAGGAGGATCATGGTCTGATCGTGGCTGCAGTGTGGTGGAGTCAAACCTGAGTTACACTGTGTGCTCCTGTAACCACCTCAGCAGCTTTGCTGTACTCATGTCCCTCTATGAGATTGAGGTTACAACTAATTATTCATACATATTCATGATGGAGTGCAGAATTTATAGTAGTTTAAACTCAAGTCCGGTTTCATAAAACAATGTTACCCTTCCTCTCCACAATAGGATAAGTTTGAGTTGCAGCTGACCACCTGGGTGGGCCTGTCCCTTTCACTGATTTGCCTATTCATCTGTATCCTGACGTTCTCGATGATCCGCTCCATTAAAAGCCCAAGAACCACCATCCACCTGCATCTCTGCATCAGCCTCTTCATTGCAAACCTTGTCTTTCTAGCAGGCATCACTCAGACAGCAAACAAGGTAATATTAACTCAACGTGCCATCAAGATGAACGTACAAGAAGTTTACGCCACATTCAAACAGAGCAGAGAACTAGATATTAAGTTACAGCAAAGCTACTGAATGATTCATGTGGGTGCTGAAGATATATAAACCATTTTGGAATTTCTCACTATTTCTCCTATTATTCCTTGTTTTTCCTCCCCCATTATTCTTGCCCACTATAACTGCTGTCATCCTGATCCTCATCTGTTTCCCCATTAGGTTGGCTGCGCAGTGGTAGCAGGAGTTCTGCATTTCTCCTACCTGGCAGCATTTTGCTGGATGTGTCTGGAGGGCATTCAGCTGTTCAGGATGGTCGTCCTCGTCTTCAACACCAATTTCAAAACCCTTTACATGATGGCAGGTGGCTATGGCATTCCAGCTGTTATTGTTGCGATCTGCGCCATAGCTAATTCTGAGGGATATGGTACTGAGAGATAGTAAGTTTCCTCTGTTCCATCTGCCTTTGCTCTATTGCTAGTTCAAGTTTGAATTTCTGGTTATGTTAGCAAACAGTCTGCTTAAAACTCTTGGTGTGTATTTCAGCTGTTGGCTAAATCTGGGATTAATTTGGAGTTTCTTTGGCCCTGCCTGTGTCATCATCATTGTAAGTGTTTAGGAAAATAATTATTGATTTAGAGGATGTTCAAAATAGTGAGTTCAGTTATTTTTTTTAAACCTTTTCTCTTTTCTCTTCCAGATAAACATTTTCTTCTTTCTCATAACTGTGTGGAAATTAGCGCAGAAGTTCTCAAGTTTGAACCCTGACCTCGACAACCTGCGCAAAATAAAGTAAGTCACAACTAAACCTTAAGCTGCCTACGCTAAAAAAGACCCCTTGTAGCTGCCACATGGAAAGCATAATGTCATCTACACCTTCACCCACATACCTCACAAATATAATTCACTGCTTCACCCAAGTGCCTCACAAATGACATGTATCTTTGTTGCCTCCTGCAGGGCATTCACCATTACTGCAGTGGCTCAGCTGTGTGTGCTGGGTATCATGTGGATTTTTGGTTGTTTCCAGTTTGAAGAAAGCACTTTAACCATGTCTTACCTGTTCACCATTTTTGGCAGTCTTCAGGGTGTTATGCTCTTTGTTATGCATTGTCTCTTTTCCAAACAGGTTAGTCACATTTCTCTCAAAAGTGAAGAAAAAGGTCTGCTGCCTCAAGTGATATCCAAAACTCTAATTCCATTCTGATTCCAGGTGAGAGACGAATACGAAAACATCCTCACCAGATTTTGTGTGCCTCGGAAGAAGAGCTACAAAGACTTCAGTTACTCCAGCAAAGCTCAAGTAAGTAGCTCCAAATATATGTGTGTGTGTGTGTGTGTGTGTGTGTGTTTGTGTATATATATATATATATATATATATATATATATAAAATCATATCAGGTCATATATATATGTATATAGCCGATTGAACTGTCCCCCTTTTGTCATTCTCAGGGATCCAAGAGCACTCAGGACACAGGAGAGTCTCACATTTCAGATGCTAAACAGGGACTTGGGGGAAAAGTCTGATTTGCTGGAGAGTGGTCTTTTAGTCACTGAGACATATTGACATTGCACTTATAGCCAATGCACCTGTTTGCTTCACTGCAAAATTTTGTAGATATTATCATTCTTCACTATGTGTAGGCCTTTGTATTTTAAGCTCCTGCGCTATCTATTAAAATCATTACCCCTTGCAAAGTCCTTACAAATTAAGTGGTCTGTTAAGTTGATCAAACTAGCACTGACGTGAGCAGTTTTGGAAAAAGTAAATCTACAGATCATAAAAAATGTTCACATATGGAAAAGGTTTTCTTTTTATGATAAAACAGTAAAGAGCTGTTTTATCAGGTTAGTCTAATAATGCTCATTCGGTAATTCAGGTACTTCATTCAATGAGCAATATTATATACATTTCCTAAAAAGCACTTTCTTTGATCACTGTCTTCAAGCTATTACAAATGACCCATAATACAAGGACAATTATGAGACAGAAATATATTTTAAAATGTACGGTTAAATTGCTGAGCAATTTCCCTGTATTGTCATACTTGACTGCATCCCTGCTCTATATTTTATTATGACAATATTTTAGAGGATCGTAAAATGAGTTGGGAGGTTTTGTTTGCTTGTTTTTCATGAAGTTCCAGTTTGCATTTGACTTCTTTATTGGTGTAAATTGCTTAAAATGGTGGTCTTTATTAAGTATTTGCATATTTTCTCCTGAAAGCTTTAAAATAAATAAATATTCTGATATGCATCATGTTTGAAAACTCTGGATAGTGATTTTAAAATTATTGCATTTGAGTCAGAGAATGAACTAGCAACAAACACCAGAAGGACAGCCTTTTTTTAATTATTATGTCAGAATACAAACATATAATTGAATAAAGCTAGCCACCACTACATAACATAGGCTGCAACTTGTCATTTTTTCATATTTACCATAAAATTTCAATATCTTTTCTAAAATTAGAGTATCATTTACATAAGAATATTTACTTAGTAGACAGTTACTTCAGATAATTTTTTTAAGAGGAAAGGAGTCATTTCAATGTATTTTAGAGAAAAGAGCAAATGTTTCCCCATCGTAGATTGCGTTCGCACTGTAATATTGGTACGCATGGCGTAGTCAGTACTCTACTGCAGTACTGACTACATATTACATAAAGTGCTGTCCTGTCTTTCCTGCGTTGTTATTATAAATACAAAACAAACACACATTAACAAACATTATTTTCATGTGTCTATTTCTGGTTTCTATCACAAGCATTCAGAAAAGTGACAGATGAGCCGGGTTCTGCTGGACTTTTCTTTCTTCCTTCCAGCTATCAACAAGGGCTTGTCCTTAGGGGGTCATTTTGATTAGTGGGTTTTCTCTGTAATTACTGTATGGTCTTGACCTCACAATATAAAGCCCCCTGAGGCAACTGTTTGTTGTGATTTGGTGCTATATAAATTTAATTGAATTAAATATGGAGAAATTACACTAGGTGGATTCTGAAGTGCTAGCAAAGTTAAGTGCTGCCTTCCTGTTCCTGTAAAACCACATAGTCTCAAAAATTACCATAAATAGCCCCAGAGGTGCGAAACAGAAAGAGATAAACATGTCAGCTAGCAACCATAATGGTAGTTTCAGATGTTAAAAGTTGATAAAAAAAATTTGAAGGGAGGAGAAAAGACACAGACAGCCAGAAAGAGAAAACGAAGGGGTCATTTTATGTAAAGTGAGATATTAAGATCCCAGCATTTTTATATGCATTTTTTTGGTATTAGTACACTGAACACTGTTTGCTTCCACCATGACAAGCAAGCGGATCCTCCGAATACTGGGTGAGTCATAGCTATCATAGAAAAATATTTATAAGAAGATAAATGTTGTGTGCTTTGAGAAAGAACAGCTACATACAAACCTTTAAGAATGTTTTGTACGTTTCCCATATGAGATCTAATCTAAGAACAGAATTTTTTAAAAGGGATATTTTATAATAGCTACCTCAGTCAACTACAAGTGCTTAATACATTTAGTAACTACAATACCTAATCGAGCAGTACGAGCACAAATCTGCACATTTGCATGTACAGATTTGTGCTACATGTCCTATAAATGAAATGAAAGATCACCTTCCACAACGAGTCTGTCTGAAACCTCTTCTTCCTCTTCCTTGAGGACATAACCGCTTCTTTCTGTGTTCAATTACTATAGTGAGTAATACTATACTATATGTTTCATTACTATTGACTGACAATTTCTCAATTTATCAGAAATCACAAAGATTCTGCATTTAAAAAATTAGGAATGTGTCTGACCCACATGACCCTTATGAAAGATGCGCGTAGGTCTGACAGATTTGATAGTGGAATGGATCATTTAATTCTGATCTGAAGTCTTATTACTCAGACTCTTTTTTAAAAAAATCTGATTTAGTCCATGTAGATGCTAAAAATGAAAGCCTCAAAACTGCATTTAATTTATTATTAGACTCAATTGGTTATTCTCAAAAAAGTAAATGAGCCCAGCCACCTCTTTAATCACACTCTGGATCTTGTTCTGACATACGACAGAGAAACTAAACACGTAACAGTATTCCCTGAAAATCTTCTCTTGTCTGAGCATTTAATAACATTTCCATTAATGCTGATTATCTCATAAATAGTTTTATACAACTTTGGATACTGTAGCTCCTCTGAAAAACAAAACCACAAATCAGAAGTGCTTGACTCTGTGGTATAACTCTCGTTAAAAAAATAAAAATTCTTTTACTTCAAATGGTAAAAAAGTCAGGTTAAATTCACGTTAAAGATGACCTGAACTACACTATAGGGTGACAGTTCACTGCTTGTTTTTCAGTTCTTTTCCTCTGCCTAAACATTGGGCATTCAGCACATTCCTGCCCTGCTGGATTTTCCTGGAATAGCAAGAATAAAATTTGCACAGGTATGAAAAAGAAACTTATCTACCTCTTTATTCAGTAATGGAAAATTATGAATGTTGGTCAATGTGCACATCTTCTTTTCTATTTAAATATAAATATGGGCAATATGTGCATTCTTTAAATTCATATTGAACACACATATTTGTGCAAATACATCATTTCACATCCTTGTTTCATGTTTTAAGACGTAAATGAATGTGAATATGAGCCATGTGGAAAAAATACAATCTGCAAGAACACGAATGGGAGCTACTACTGCCAATGTAACGATGGTTTTAAGTCACCAACAGGGAAGGAGAATTTTACATCTGGTGCATGCAGAGGTAAGTCGTCTTCAATTAATGAGGGCAACAACTCTTTGGTTGGTTTGTGATACAGTCATTATTTATCTAAATTTGAAAGTTCTGTGAACATGTAAATGCTTCATGTGAAGGTAAAATGTTAGAGTGATCTTTTCTGTGTTTAAGGCAATGACTAGGTTTGTTTTGGGGGTTTTTATCTCAGCTCTTAAATGTCTTCTTCCTGTTTATCTAGATAGTAAAAAATGTATCGTATATACAAATATAAAGACCCATATTCTTTCATAAAATAACTACAGAAATTGATTAGATTTAAATGAACACCCTTAACGTTACACTTTAATTTTTTAGTTGAGACAAAGAGAAACATACAGTGTAACCATGTTCCTGTCCCTGATTTGTTTCCATCTTAGATCTATGTAAGATTGATCAGACAGTCTGTGGAAATGGGACTTGCCACCATGGAGCTGGTGGCTATTACTGTGTATGCCCCACAGGGTTCACTAACTATGGCATCAAAACAGCTCGCTGCACGGGTGAGAATACAACAGAAATTAATCCATCATTTCTAAACCAGTGGTCTGCCACTAAATGCAAACTGTGGTCATTAGTAAACACATTTATTGAAACAAACTGTGTTTCCCCAGAATTAAACTGTGACGTTTTCAAAGACAGTAATGATCAGAAAGAGGTAACTCCACACCAGAAACAGTTATTTCACAGTTCACCATTTATTTAAAATGTGTACCAGCTCACACTTTTATTTCATGCTCTTCCAATCTCTTTCCTAGAAATTTCGGATTGTACATGGTCTGGTGAACTATCTGAAAAAAAGCTGTCAGGAGCTCACAGACAGCAAGAATCCAGTGGATATCAATGGAGAGGGCATTCTAAAGGTACAACTAAAGGGAAAACACGTCCTTAAAGCCAAAACAGAAGCAGGAAGCTTTATAACTTTCAAGCTCTGTGATATGGTGTTCAGATGTCTGGCAGACTGGTTATGTCAATCAAAGTTGGTCTCTCGTTTCACCCTGCACACAGTTAAACAGTAACACATTTTAAATAAATCTTGTTCTGTACTAATAGATTTTAAATGGAACAGTTAAATTAAGTTAAAGTGTGTGCTTTAAGTTTTAATCCAAGGAGTTAAAATGTATTTAAAGCTAAAGAATTACTTCAATGTTAACGCATAGTCCTCTCAATCACAAACAAAATGTTTATTCAGCCGTGACTTCCTGATGGATTTGTTTTGTTTCTGCAGCCTTGTAGAAAACCAGTTTCACTTGCATTCAGGTCTCCTTTAACTGCCTATTGTCAGTTCACAATATCTGCTTTCAGATGTTAATGCTACACATGGAATCAACTTGAAATCTCTTACCTCCTTAACTGAGGAAGAAAGAATTAAGAAATAGATTGAAAGGACATGACTATAGGTCACTGGGTAGAAAAATGGCAAATTTCTTTCTCATATATATTTGCAATATATTTGTTCAATACCCTAAAATTCAAGTAGCTTTAGCTCTAACTTATTGCATTTTCATCCTTTGTGGTGGCATACAGAATAAAATGTATTAACATTTCATCACTGGCTAAATAATGCGTGTCTTAACTATATTTCACTCTATCAATCTCTCTCATCCTGTGCTAGAGACTGCTGAATATGACTGACGAGCTCTTGTCCAGTGCAGTTCTCAATTATAAAAGGAAAGTTTCAGATTTTCTGGACTTGATGGGAAATGCTCTGAGGCTCATAGGACCCTTGATTACCACTTCAAGGATTAATATGTCCTCCACTTACACAGGTTAAACAGAAATTAACAGACAGTAGATCACTTGAATTTCTGGACCTTTGATAAGTAGAAGTCTTTTTTTTATTAAAACAATATTGCAGAAGACGCAATGCAATTTAAAAAAGGTTTGTCCTCTTCCAGAGCTGGAAATGCTTGTTGTTAAGGGGCCTGATATTCCCAAAGGAAACACAACTTTATCAACTAAGCATGCTAATTTGGACATCCAGATGGAGACAGCTGCTGGAGATCCTGCCCATTATCCAGGTAATGACATGCCAACAAATACCACATTTCTGCCCAGTTTCATCAGGTTATCACCCACTCCAGTGATATGCACCTGTTATTGTTACAGGCTTTACAGCAGTGTCCCTGATGAGCCATTCAAACCTGGAAAACTCTACAAGTGGCTTCATTGATGAGGCAAAATTGCAAAAGAACCAGAGCTTTAAGATAAACTCCAAATTGGTGACTGTCACTGTCAGTAACAGAAATACAAGCCGCCTCACAAAACCAGTCAAACTAACTTTGTTCCACCTACAGCAGGTAAAGGGGAGAAGTTATTACTCATGTTTGCTGTTTCAGATTGTGAGAATCACCTTTGCCAAATAAATAATACCCATTGGCCAATATCTATGATGTATATTTGCTTACAGGCAAATCAAACACCCATTGTCTGTGTGTTCTGGGATTCAGAGGAAGGAGGATCATGGGCTGATCATGGCTGCAGTGTGATAGAGTCAAATCAGGAATATACTTTGTGTTCCTGTAACCACCTGGGGACTTTTGCTATATTCACGGCTTTCTATGAGATTGAGGTTAAAACTGATTAACCATAATGCTTAAACTTCAGAGTTTATAATAGTTTAACCATTAATCCACTTTTATGTATATTTATTCCTTTTCCCAACAGGATAAATTTGAATTGCAGCTCATCATCTGGGTTGGTCTGTCACTTTCACTGATTTGCTTGCTCTGCTGTATCCTGACGTTCTCAATGATCCGCTCCATTAAAAGCCCAAGAACCACCATCCACCTGCATCTCTGCATCAGCCTCTTCATTGCAAACCTATTTTTTCTGGCAGGAAGTTCTCAAATGATGAACCAGGTAAAAATAGGGCTTCCTGCTCAGATGAAAGCAGATGTAGATATTAGTAATAACATAGATGGTGCTGAAAAGGGCTGCTGCTGAGGAAAGGAATAGAAGCTGTAACTAGTTTCCATTTAGCCCGTTTAGCTGGTTTCCAAATCTAATCAGGTAACATATCACCTCTTTCCCCATTAGGATGGCTGTGCGGTGGTAACAGGGATCATGCATTTCTGCTATCTGGTGGCATTTTGCTGGATATGTTTGGACAGTGTGCAACTTTTCAGGATGATATTTCTGGTCTCCAACGCCAACTTTAAAACACTTTATATGATGGCACCTGGCTATGGAGTGCCAGCACTTATTGTTGCCATCTCTATCTTTGCTAATTACAAGGCATATGGCACTGAGAGATAGTAAGATTCTTCTACTCCTAATCCAATCACTTATAATTTTATCATTAATTCATCCTTGAATCTCTGTTTATCTTAACTCTTAATGTGCATTTCAGCTGTTGGCTAAGCGTGGGATTCACTTGGAATTTCTTTGGTCCCGCATGTGCTGTCATTACTGTAAGTTTTAGGAAAAATGATTTAAGTTAAGTAATGTTTTTTTAAAAAATGACTACAGTTATCTTTAAACATAAGCTCTTTTGTTTTCCAGATAAACCTTTTCTTCTTTTTCATCACTGTGTGGAAGATAGCGCAGAAGTTCTCAAGTGTAAACCCTGACCTGGATGACATACGCAAAATAGAGTAAGTCACCAGTAACACACAAGCTGCACACATTTCAATTCAATTTATTTATGTATGTATACCTATGTAAAGAGAGAGACATATACCAGCACTTTGCCTGCATGCGTCTTTGTTGTTTGCTACAGGGCATTCACCATTACTGCAGTGGCTCAGCTGTTTGTGTTGGGCAACATGTGGATCTTTGGTCGTGTGCTGTTTGAAGAAAACCGTACAGCCATGTCTTTCCTCGCCATCTTTGGCAGCCTTGAAGGGTTTAAGCTCTTCATTGTATATTGTCTGTTTTCCAGTCAGGTTAGTCACGTTCACGATGAAGTGAAGAACAAGCTTGTTGTCTCTTGGTAAAACTTCATTTATATCCTGATTTTTAGGTGAGGGAAGAGTACAAATGCATCCTGTCCAGGATTTGTGCTCCTTGGAAGAAGAAAGACACAAAGTCTTGCTGTTCCTACTCCAGAAAAGCTCGTGTAAGCAGTCATTTATGCAAATTAACAGCACAGCTTAACATTTGATCTGCAGTGGCACTGCCATAGACTTAATTGGGTACAGTTGAGGAAGTTCCATTTTCAGCACCTTCAAAACCTGTTTCCCATTGTTTGAAGAACATGAAGGGCACCAGGTTTTAAGTGAATAAAAAACTTTGCTTATATGAAAGATATTGTTTTTCATGACTGTTTGTCTTCATTTTGTCATCCTCAGGTTTCCAAGAATGCTAGGATACAAGAGTCTCACATTTGAGGAACTAGATAGTGACCAGGGACGAACGTCTAGTTTGCTGAAGAGTTCTACTTCCGACTTTCTGGCATATTGCTTTCACATTTGTACTCAATATACCAGTACTGCTTTTTGCAATTTTCTCAAGTCATTTTTTATACATCTTTGTCAAATAATACTGCCTGTAACACTTTTTAGAAAAAGATTTCAAATGTGTCATTGTTTCATATCTGAGGATATATATATATATATATATATATACAGCATGAATGTCCTGTAATTCTCAGCTTTTAGTGATTTCTGTGTACTCCTCCTTTCTACTGTGAAATGTAAAAATGTGCAGTATACATTTTAATGAGCAAGTTGCAACTTGACCAGATGCTATTAGCAGCTATCAATAAGTTTCTGGCATAATTTTGGCTGGATGTTTAACCACACTTCTTGGCAATATTGGTAGAGCTCATTTAAATTGGTTGGTTTTGTGGCACAGACACAGTTCTTAAAGGCCACAATAGGGTTGAGGTCAGGGCTTTGGGAAGACTATTTCAGAAGAATAAT
>VUQK01001997.1:1385-12630 GCA_015106715.1 Bujurquina vittata
TGAGCACTAAACGAAACCACAAATCTTACTAAGAAGGCTGCTCCTCTCGTTTGTTGTAGTTTTGCATGCTGCTGTATTTAGTTGAGTGAGCACCTCCCCCCCCCGCCCCCCAAAAAAGAAATTAATCCTTTTAGCAGAAAAACAAGGCCTCAGTGCTGTAAAACCAGCAAACACCAAATGCTTTGTCAGTGTGCATAAATCTAACCTTGTGATAAGTCTCTTTAAAGCCAAAACTATCAGAAATTACTGTGCTTATTTCCACTTTACTATCAGATCCTCATAAAACCAGCTGATTGCTAATCTTGCACTGGAGTGTGCATGAATATTATGCAGCTGAAGGAGCTTCAAGGAGCTTCCTAAATAATTAACACGCCAGAGATGAAGAGGTGAAAGGAAGAGAAAGGAGAGGAAGATGTCTGCAGTCATGACACAGCCTGTCCTCCTCAGAGCTAACAAGTTAAGCTGAGGGGAGAATCTGCAGGTTGGCGTCACTTTTTTGACTGACTCCACCTCTCACCTCACACTGACTCACACTATATGCAAATGTGCAAACGCACACACACAGGCACGCACGCACACACACACACACACACACACACAGTTCATGCAAGACTGTAGTCGTGTGTAAAAGGTCTGGAGGATTTTGTCAACTGGAGATGCTCCTCTGGCACACACACACACCCTCCTGCTGTGCTGTTGTGCCTGTTTTCCAAGAGCTGTGTGAAGGCACAGAAGGGGGTACAGACAGCAGGACGCCTTCACTGGGTAAACAAGAGGGAAGTGAGTGGCTGCCTTGGAAAAAGTGTGAGGTGAGAGGAAGAAAATGTCAAGGAAAGGAGAGGAGTGGATAAGTATGCGAACGGAATAAGACAACAGGCGGAAGCAGAGGAGTAAAAGGACGGGATGGAGAGAGCTGATGATGCTGCTGTCATCCGCCTGTCCCTGCATGTCACGCTGGCACTCTGACGTTCCGTGGAGAGCAATTACTACTGTCCGCGTTCACAGAGCCCAGTCTTCTCTATTAGGAATGACAGCATCAGCCCAAAAGCTGTTGTGTGGAGCAGAGAATCAGCTCTCTCTTTCAGATACCAATGTCATCACATGCAAAAGAGGAGGCGAAGCTGCCAGTGTGGAAATGAACAGAAATCTGACTGCATCACTCACAGATGTCAGACCTGCAGCACTGTATCATCGATTAAGATGTGGTGTTAGGACAGTGTGAAGCAGTCAGATTTTTAGCACTTTGCTTAGATTTAGGAATTAAATTCTTCTAAAAAAGAAAATTTATTTTAAAAAACACTTTACTGTATGACTGTATTCATTCAGGGTCAGGATAAGATATCTGCATACTGTTGAATAGCTTCTGAAGGCCGGTCTTTATAAAAGTACTCAAAAAGTACCTGTTTGAGAACACCTGTTTTGTTTTGATTTTTACAAATTGCATGTGCACAGTTTTTACTTTTGAGCTTCTCTTGGAGGTGGCGGACAGATTTGTGTTGCTTTCATCTGTTCACGGCATATTTGTGTTGACGGAGTGCGTTTCCCCACTGTGTAGGTACCCATTACTACACATCACAAAGAGCATGTATAGATGTGGCGCTGATCTGATGCGCACACAAACACATATAAACACACAGGAACAGTGTCAGAACTGCGTACCCCAGAGGTTCCTGTTGCCACATTTCTCATTATATCAAGCCGTGCGAATCTCACTTTGTATGGAGTTGCTATGGTTACTTGTTAGATCCAGCTGGTCCCAGAGGCAAAAGAGTAGTCCTAAATGTGAGTGCGAACATGCTCTCAGTATGAAATATTTAACAACTGACTGTTTCATCAGAATATTAAGGAGAGTCTTTATAAACTTCCAATTAGAGAGTAGGGTCCTTGCGGCATTGTGCCCATCCACGGCCTGTTCTTTCAGAGAAAGCGTGTTTACAGTTACACAGCCTGCTTGAGAGGAAATTTGGCTCTAAATCATCACTTTAAAAATGGATTTTGCACATTTTATTCATTTCAGATAAATCTGCAACTGTTTTTGTTTAATATCAATGTTAAGAACCTGTCTGTCATGTTACGACGCCATGTGATCCAATGCGTGCCACACTGTGTCTCTGACACACTGAGCTGTTTACACTCTGTATCTAATCTCCTTATGGTGAAGGCAGAGCCTGTGCACAGACTCAGTCTGTCTGTTTGTCTTTCAGTATTTTCCAGCAATTCCTTCCATTCAATTAGTCTCTCTGTCTGTGTGCCATCGCCTGCTCACCCATATTACTGGCTAGCAGTCGTGTCAGCAAAACACAGCGCCCACAGCTTGCCCTGCTGTGACACTGGTGAAATATACAACATCATAACTCCAACCGATTATGTAAAATTAGCTTTTCAGTTGCACTGTTTAGTGAGGAGACCTCCACCATGGCATGCTCAGAGTGTTATGCAAACTGACCTCCTCACTGTGACAGGCTGCTGTCACTTGCATATCAGTTTGCCTCCTCGTCCACTGGCTGTTTGTCTTGCGGTTTGTTTTTCTGTCTCAGCCGGTTAGTGCGCCTGTGTGGCCATCCATCTGTGTATCTCCCTGTTTATCGGCATGTCTGTGCAGTCTGCACGCATTTCTGCCCGCCTTGCTATTCGTCTCCGTGACAGCCAAATGCTGTGTTTCTCCCTTGGTTCGGCGCGGATCCCGGGGAAACATTAAGAAGACTAATCTGAGGCTTAGCTCATGTGAAACTGATTGCTTTTCAGTGTCGCAGTTTTTGACAATGATATTGATGGATGGGTTTACAAAAAATGTGGCGTGAAAAAGCAAAATTTTATGCTGGTGTTATGAAGCCCTAATGGGTTCCATTTATCCAAGCATACAGACCAGTTTTTATCATGCTGAGCAATCCAAACATGTCAAGAATTGTGTGTATGTATTTATGTGAACACACATTTACATAGACTGTAATAGTGTCAGTGTGTGCGTAACTAAATATTTGTGAGTGTCAGTAACTGCATACTTTTTGTGTATGCATACCACCTAAAAAAATGACAAAACTTAAAGGTGTCTTGTGCTGTCAGGCAGCAAGACTGTAGCATCACCCTTGTTTTTTCCGGATGCTAAGTCAACAACTTAAACATATTCCTCAAACCTTTCTGAGGAACATTATCCTAATCAAAGAGCCTACTGCTACTCAAACATTCAACTTGTGACTAAACTGCAGATTTTCAGCTTTAATTTAAGGGCTTCAACAAAAAATTTCACTGACTGTTTAGGAATTACGGCCTCAACATTTTGAATGCAGTAACTTGATAAAGATAGGAGGTTCAAATTCACACCATAGATGCATTTACTAAAAATCTCAGATGAGTTTGAATCTCAGTAAACTTAACCTCATAGTAAAGGTCAGAGGTCCAATTTTCAGAAACTCTTGTTAACGCGGTAACTCGAGAATGATGTGAGGTAGGATGTTCACATTCACACAATAGACGCATCCACTAAAATTCTCAGGTGAGATGAAATCTCGGTGACTTTAAATTCATGGTAAAGGTCAAAGCTCAGGTTTTCTGAAAATCTTGTGATCCCGATAACTGGCAGATAATGTCACCTACGATTTTCAAATTGAAGCTCATATGCATCCCATGAGCATCTACTGAGCCTCCCTCCCTTGAGATGCTCTGCTAGGCCTGTACTGCAGCCACCTTTAGGTGATGCTTGAATGTGGGCCTCTTCAGTTTTGTATTTAATAACTGAAAAGCCTGCTCTATTCAGCTGAAATCAGGAGACTGGCCCAGTTGAAGAGCATCTCATTTCTTTGCATTGAGAAACTCTTGGGTTGCTTTTGCATTGTGCTTTTGGTCATTACCTAATTGCACTGTGAAGAGCTGTCCAGTCAGTTTTCTGAACCAGAAATTGTAGCTTCAGAAATCATCCTTCTTTTTAAAATATTGTTTTTTCTTTTTTTCTGTCTCTCTGATTAATTGATTGAATTATTGATTGATTGAATTATTGATTGCTTAATTGGTTGATTGAATGTTTGTTTTTGGTTGAGCGTTCCAGTGAACAGCTACCAAACACAAGTTTAATCAGCTCTTAATCTTTTATCTGCTTAATTTCAAGAACTTACTGCCTCACACATCTCACCCCTTGATAGGCGCCTTGGTAACAAGATAATCAAGGTTATTTAGTTGCTTTTAACGGTGAGGCTGATTGGTGTGCAGTCGGCAATGCAGACTGTTTTCAACATGTCATTTTTATGGAACTGTAAATGTAATGTGTATTTCATTGTAGTAGACTGACTGTTTTGAATTGCAGTTAACAGAAACATATTTTTATTTTACAGCCAGTGCTGTCATATCTGTGGTTTTCCTCAAAGAGACAGTGTGTGCCTCTGACATTGTGGGTAAGTAAACATTCAGCAGTGATGATAGCACTTACAGATATAAGTGTCCGCTGAGAATAGTAGTTTCAGTTCATAACAATTCTGAATGTAGTTTGTATAAGCCAAACTGAGCTCACAGATGATAATTCAGTCAGAAAAAAGTCCCACTACAGAGAAACCACCCTGAATTCCTGTTATGTACTAGTAAAAGTGTTTTATTGTTTTGTCTTTGTGGCCTGGGGAAAGAGAAGGCGCACTCGCTCAGACGTATTTTATGGTTTTGTTTTATAAAAAGCTTTTGTTTGCCATAACAATTTGGCAATTCTGCTGCTAAATGGCATAATTGTGATGACCATTCCTACTCCGAGATTGGAAATTCATATCAGCATCACATAGCACTGTTTATTGTTGTTTTCTTGGATAAATCAGCTGCAATGCTTTGCCATTTTGTTATTGTTTTGCAATTGCTGAATTCCATTATCAACCACATATTGGGAACATTTAAATGCATAAATGTTTTATTTATAAAGGGGGAACAAGCTCTGTTTCTCTGCATGTGTGCACAGGGTTATGCAAGAAAATGGCACAAATAAAATGCAGAAAATGATCATTTAAATCACAAAAATAAAGATGAATCCTAAAAGCCAATAGCAGGAATGAATGTGGTAAATCTTGAGTCCATTTTGTGCAGTTTAAAGTAGCTGTAAGTTAATTTTTTAAATGTTTGAGTGTTCTTGTGTCCGAAGTTATGAACACAAATGGCACATATGAGACAAAATGTGTTTTAAAGTGAAGCAAGCTGGTAAGATATATAGGCCTTGGATCATGGCTTTATGAGATAAAAGATCATTCATTCATTAAATGTCCAGTTTAGCAGCATGTGCATCACAAACCATCTAATGAATGTCAGTGTGCTGTAGGGGCTATTTAAGGAATGGAGCGTATAATAGAGGAAAAACTAGACCAATTATATTCTTTTTCTATCAAACCCTGTGCTTCTCTTTATTCTTCTTTGTCAGTTCTTAGCTTAGCAACATGCAGGAAATGGTGTCTACGTGGACAGCTGTTGAATCAAAAAATATAAATGTGTTAAAAGTTAAAATTCTTTATGTGTAACTGAAGGTTTTTTTTAAAATGCACTCACATTCACATCCAGCTTTAGAAATTCATGAATTAAGGCCTCAAAACATTTTCAAGGCCAGAAAGAATGCTTTTTTTTTTTAAATGAATAGCCATATATTAGAATTTTTCCAGAAGCTCAAGTCTCATACAGTCATGTGAAAAAGAGAGCATACCCTGTTTGACTTCTAAGGTTTTACAACTGAGGACATATTAAAAAAAAGTCATCTGGCGTGGCACGCATATGACAGTGTCAGTATTTATTTAACAAAATAGAACAGAATAGAATTTTATTGAAAATTTGTTACAGCAGCATTAGCAGCCAATATATACAATACTATAAGAAACACAGTATAAATACTATATAATCAATATAAATATTCTACACAACTATGCATAGTTGACCTCCACGTCATGCAGTGGGTGTGAGCTATTGTTCACTATGCTGTTCAGTTTCCTTAGCATCCTCACAGCCAGCCACCTGCTGAACACGGTGCAGCTCCTCCTTGATTGCTGAGCTCATCTTCTTTGTGAGTGAGTGTGTGAAGAATTACTGTAAGTACAATGTTGCTGTTTCCATGGGAATTAAGAGGGTAAGTAACAGCCAGGTGCTGATAATTAAATTAACTTAATTAACTGATCATCAGCAAGTGTGAGCACTGCTAAAAGAAAAAGGGTTTCAGTTTTATATTCTGGACCATTCATGTGTGTTTTAACACAAAGCCAAGGATGAGAGAAATCAGCAAAGATTTTCATGAGAGCACAGGTAGAAAAAGACTGAACAAGTATGGTTTGTTTGGAGGGGATTGCCAGGAGAAAGATACATTTTAATAAAATTATATTCTATTCCTCACCCTAAAAAGAACATGGCAGCATGGTTTTAGGTTTGCAAAGTTGGATCTGAACAATCCACAAGACTTCTAGAACAATGTCCTTTAGACAGATGAGACCAAAGCGGAGATGTTTGGACATAATGCTTAGCACCGCATTTGGTGAAAAGCAAACAGAGCACATCAGCACAAACAGCTGCGAAGCACAGTGGTGGAGGGGTGATGATTGGGGCTTGTTTTTTCAGCCACAGGAGCGGGGCACCTTGCAGTCATTGAGTTGAACATGAACTCCTCTGTATACCAAAATATTCAATGTGAGGTCATCTGTCCGACAGCTAAAGCTTGGCCTATATTGAATCCCGCAACACGAGATGATGACTCCAAGCACAGCAGCAACTCTACAACAGAATGCCAGAAAAAGAAAAGAATAAATGTGCTGCCGTGGCTCAAAGTCCAGATCTCAACCCGACTGAAATGCTGTTGCAGGACCTTAAGAGAGCTGTGCATAAATGTTTTTGTGTTCATATGCGTAAATGCTTAGAACCGGAAGGGGGTATGCTATTTTCACATGACTGTAGATGTTGTGGTGTAGAAAACCTATAGGGTCAACTGAGCGGTCAAACCAACATAAAAACCATTTGCAACAAACTCACCACTCTGCTGTCTTTCTTTCTTTCTCAGGTGGTACCTTGGCAATAACAGGAACATACCTCCTGGTGACCTTTGCCCCCCACACTTCCACACACATCACAGCCCATCTGATGCAGTACTATGCCATCAGCTGGCACTTCCTGCTTTACCTAGTGTGTAATCTTTTAAAACTCTCCTAATAATGTGTATGTTTTTAAAAATGCATTTTTTTATTTATTCATTAGTTATGGCTGCACAGAGAAAGCCCATGTAATTCCAGACTGCATTAATGTGAGCTCTAGTGCATGGAGCCTTGTTCATGTCACTGAAGAGAGTTCATTATGATTTTGGCCTTGTGTTTGGATTTATTGTCCTGATAAAGGATGAACTTGGAACTAGTCAGATGCCTTCCTGATTGCATTGCTTTATAGATAAGAATCTAAAAATCCATAGGACTGGTTAAATGGGTTCTTCTGTTTAAGTATTTAGTAGCACACCGCTGTCACACTTACATGCAGCCCCCATGCTGCTGCTTTTTAACTTTTTCCAAGAAACACAAGTTTTTTTTTCTACCACTACTCTTTGGGGTTAATTAAAGTATTCAGTTTTCATTATTCCTCTGTCAAAGAACTGAAGCATCGTTGACCTCAGAGAATTAAACTGCACCTGTGGACCTCTGCTTGTTCCCCCAGCTCAGTTCTCTGTTGTGAAAGTTGTCAAGTTAAGCTGAGGTAGTGTTTTCGAGTTAAAAAAAGTTACAAAATACTCCCCCCACCCCACAGGCTGTGAGTGTATGAACACTCACCCATGTTCCGGTACCCTTCTAGTCCAATTTCTCCTCAGGCAGGCAAAAGTAGAGCTTTTTTTTTAAATATCGAATCCTGCTCATCACAAACATGCAAATGTTGGGTCCAAGCATTTGGACCAGTCTTGGTTAAAAACACTCTGTAGGCATTTTTAAAGGAGCATTTCTGCTGTTCTTCAGTCAGCCAGGACTCCCGTGCAGCAGGTATTCCATTTTTCAGGCTAAACTGGATTTTGTGCATTTTTTCTGCGACGTCTCAGTTAGTAACCAGCAGGTCCTGAGTACCGCAAAGCACCGCTGCAATATAAAAAAATCTTCTTTTTTTTATATTGTAGAATATAACACAGATACAATAGAAATCTTTATATTGAGACTATCTTTCCTAATCCTAAGCATTCCATTTACTATTTTTAACAAATGCTTGTCTGAACATAATCAATGAAGGCAAGCAGAAATAAATCTAAAACGATAACCGCCAGCAGCTCTTCGGGAGCGCTAGCCCATGGTGTAAACAGAGAGTGCCCCGGGTGGCAGTGCCATCATTATTCAGGTCACAACGTTTCACTCTCGAGTGTATTTGTATTTTCTAAACCAGTGCAAAAAATATTAGATATTAGGCAAATCCAAATGGATGGCTAGGAAGACAGATGTTTTTAAATTGACAGTCCTGCTGCATCTTGCTGTGCTGATTGATGGCGTGTAAAAGGCTGTGCTGTTTTCCATTTCAGATAGCACAATTGTGAATACTCACCAGCCCACAGAGGAACAGCCTCCAACAAGTATGGGATTAAGTTTGGCTGGTGATTAATCAGAGGGAATGAAATACCTATTGCTGACTTGTTGTATCACCAGAGGTCATTCTGTTATCAGATGGCTTCATCTGGAAGGACTGCTGCAGGGTCATCCTGAATATGGATTGAAATATCTGCCACAAATGCCTCAGGTCTTTGTTAATCCATTTTCAGAAAAATAAAACAACATTTTCAAAGAATCCATTATTTAACATACATACAGAAATACATGGATGATATTATGAAGCATTTTAAAGGTCAGCTTGCCCTTCTTCCCTTTATTCTGCTCTGTGCTCCTTTCTTATTCTCCGGAGCCAGGAGGTGTTATATTAGAGGTTCCTTGAACAGCTGAATGCTCTCGAGCTCACAAGGACAACCCCGAGCCCTTTTCATTAAAACCCAGCAATTCATTTTTCCAGCGCACTCATTTGTTTCAATTAAAGTGTGCTGCTCTCTGGCTACATTCTGCCCTCGCTTATACTAATAAGACAGTCAGTAAAAGTGCAATTCAAGCCCAGATTTTCAATTTCTGTGCAAACTTTGAGGAAATGGAACCCGCATTACTGATCTGTACAACTCTCTCAACAGTTTATAGAGATCGTCATTTTCTGCCTTCTGCTCTATCTGTACAAGAGGAGGAATGTGAAGCACATCGTCATTGTGATGCTGCTGGTGGCCCTGCTCGGTACGAACAAGGAGAAGTTGCCTGATTGAGGGCAGATGTTATGGATTAAGCTAGGGGTTGCTTTTGTTGTTTTTGCTACCAAATGGACCTATACCCTGTCATCATTTTTGCAAAGAACTGAGTTGAGAAAAATGGAAGAAAATAATTCAGTGTGTTCACTCAAATTAACCACCTCCACAATTTAGCATGAACCTGTCAGGAGGTGCTCTGTTGATGCAGCTAAATGTTAAAGTGATCTCTTGCTCATGTGCTGTTGCAGCCTCCCTGACAGTCATCTCAGTCAAAGCTGTGTCAGGGATGATCACAGAGTCGATAAAAGGCCAGCTGCAGCTCATCTACCCCATCTTCTACGTCATGCTTGTTGTCATGGTTGCTTCCTGCGCCTTCCAGATCAAGTTAGTCAAGGTTTTCTGTCTCTACTTCTTATCTTTCTGTTTTTAAGCCTCATGTTTGCCACTGGCTAGAAGGCTGCTTAGTTCCTTAAAAAAAAAGGGAATTACATGCAGTACCAGTCAAAAGTTTGGACACAACCATTCATATGAATGTGTGGGTGTGTCCAAACTTTTGATGACACTGTATCTGCAGCACACTTACACTAATATGGGCTGCTGCGTTTCATTCACTGAACCTCTTAAACATTTTTTTATTTTCTCTCTACAGATTTCTCAATCAGGCGATGAAAATGTTTGATGCCACAGAGGTGGTTCCGATCAACTTTGTGTTTTTCACTGCAAGCGCCATTGTTGCAGGTCTGTTACAAAGCTATGTGGGTAAATCAATCCTTGCACTGCATTTTGCCTTTTTTACATGATTATTACCCCACGATGTTACTACTGAGATTTGTTATAAAGTGCCACCCACAGCTCTTTAATGCAAAGTATGTTGTCACTAAGAGTTCCTCTGTGGTCCAAAAATTATTAATAACACATCATTTAGCTACACTCTTGCTCTTATTGCTACGATTTTTTTGTCTGTACTATGTTGTCGTGCCGCAAACACTCACCATTATAATTTGGCTGGAATAATTCATTCATATCAAGTATTATTTCCTAAAGCTACAGGAGCCTATTGGACAAAGTGTTCTGAACTTACAGCCATGCTAGGACCCTCGTCTGCACTGGATACATCCCAGCTTTGATCTAAATGCTCACAGCATCATCCAAGCCTACCGAGGTTTTGTGGGTAATAGTGACCATCTTTATTCAGCTGCTAGTATTCGCTAATTATTACTATGAATTACTTTTGCAGTTTGATTATATACAGTAGTATTATGAATTCAAATAAAATAAAAGCCACTGTGAGCCAAAATCAAACTACAGCTCTAAAAAGATTTTAATAATTTTATTTTTTTTTGAAAGAATTTCTTAATAAGTAAAGCCAACATTTATTCTTTCAGTTCAGCAACACGAAAACCCAAAATTGTAAAATCCAGCTGCAGGCGAGCACAAATTAAATATTTATGTTGATTTTTTTTTTCTTTCAGGGGCATTTCAGTTCTTCTCGTTACACAAATTGGCACAGTTTTTTTTATTAATATTTATAAGACATTATTAGGATTTTTCCTACTTTTTTGACTTATTTTTCAATGATAAACTTACTATGCAATGATTTACTTCTTTAGTAGGAAGATTTACTGACAATAAAAGACAGAATAAGACCGGCCTTGTTCATATTTCAATAAAAATATAAATTTTCCCAGAAAGATGTGCTCCAACACTGCAGTAGCTGAAATCAATTGGTGACGCAACGCAGTTGCACACACATTACACAGACAAGGCACGATCACGATAGTGACTCACTGCTGTGAACCACTTAGGAGTCCTTGTTCAGCAAAAGCTGCCAAGTATTTATAGTGTGTGTTCTGCCAGGTCAGGTTTTTAATATCTAGTCAATAAACAAAAGAAATAAAAAAAAAAAAAAAAGTTTCCCAAAATTATTTGTCTTGAGGAAAAAAACCAGAGAAAAACACTTTATCAAAATTTAAAACCATTTTTGGCAAAGCATCTTGGGTTACAAAATCC